>OX637466.1:11744579-11927538 GCA_951799995.1 Trifolium subterraneum | reverse complement strand
TGCATTACTACCAATATTTTAACCAAATAAAATCGGCCGGTTTGATCCCAATTGTATGTAGTCTTATACTGAACCGGGATTGGATCGAGGTTGAACCACAGTACAGTAGTCCTACCGGCTTTTAAAACATTAGATAATACTAAGGCTCTCATCAGAAAACTGACTTTGACATACCTTATTGATGGCTTTAGTATATCCACTAATGATCTCACTCGGGTGCAAACCCATCCTAATAAGTTCCTCTGCAGCTTGCAAGAGCTCCCCAGCAAACGAAATAGTCAAATTTGCTCCATCGCCAATTTCCTCTTGTTGAGCCTTACTAGCCAAAACCAAAATCTTGGCAGCAGGATGCTGAACTTCAAGTTCATTTACAATTGTCGCTGCATCATTTGTGACAAAAAGTTTGTCCAAATGATTTATAACCATCTTATTCATACCTGAAAGCAGAACAAACAACACATAAGTCCACTAACACCATTCTAAATCTATAGCCAGACCAGTTCATTTTCCAATTCATCCGCTTTCTCTTGCAAACAAAATGCACTAAAAAATTTCAACCACACGTAAACTTTTCAATCATAGATCCCAAATTCTCTTCATAAATGAAAATAAAAGTAGTATTTTTCAAATATCCACAAATTTTAAAGCACAAGACATTCCAAATATGAACTAAAATTAACTCTAAACATAACATCCAATGAAAAAATTCCCTCATCAACATACAAACAAACACTTCTCATAGATCCCAAATTCTCCACAACAAAATAAAATAAACTCTCCAATACAAAATAAAATTACTATTTTTCAACTCTCCAAAACAAAATTTCATATGAACTAAAATTAACTCTAATCACTATGATCAGTGAAAAATGCTCGATTATCATCATAAATATGCAAAATCAAGCATACCCACATAGAAAAATCTGAACTTTTCGAATCTGAATGAAAAATAATCAATTGGAATGAATCTAAAAATGTGAAAAAAAAAACTAAGAAATGATAAAATTGATTATTGTTACCATTTGGGCCAAGAGAAGTTCGAGTAATGGTAGAAAGTTGTTTGCAAGCATCGATGTTCTTGAGAACAGCTTCATCGAGACCAGAAAGGTGTTTGTGACCTTCCTTCAACATCGATTGCATACCGAAACCCATTTTGTTGCAATAACAAGACCTAACCCTAAAACCCTAAAATTGGGAATTTGAAAATTTTGATGGTTTATTACACACTCTCAGTATAAGTGTGGCATTGACACAAACTTCATTTCATGTATTCATCATATATACTGCAAACTATTTCGGGGTAAGAAAATGTTTCAATATAGAAAAGCTCTTAGAAAAACAATATAAAATGCTAATATATGATTAAATGCTTTTCTTTTTTTCTTTTTTTTTTTACTGATTTTCAAAATAATCGGAAGTTAAAAATAATCATAAAACAGCTAAAATTGAGAAGCTCTTAAAAGTAGTTTCTCGAATAATAGATTTTTTTAGAGGAGAGAAAAGAAATATTAAAAGGAAAAAGTCATTTTACAATTAAAAAAAACACTTTTACTTATTGTACCCAAACAAACTAAACATTATTTTAGTTAAAAAAAATTCTATTAATAAGGAAACATATGATTTGCATCTTAATTCTAGTCAGTGTTTTAAAACCCGGACCGGTGATCGATCCGGTCAAAGCACTAGGTCACTGGTTTACTGGTCGGACCAGTGGGTCACTGGTTGGACCGCATAACTACTAACCCGGTCTATAAAAAATATTTATGACTTAAATTTTATAACTAGAAAATTTAATAAAATTTATTCGATAAAAAAATTAATGAAAAGTCATACATTTAAGAAAAACACAATTAACAAAAAAAAGTTAAATTAATGTATTTTATCTATAAATAATAAATATTTGTAGTTTTTGAAGAAAGAATAAATGTATGCATTTTATAGCAAAAAAATAAATAAATGTATGTATTTTTTGAAGGAAGAAGAAATAGATATAAGTGTGTATACCAAAAAAGAATAATTATAAGTGTTCTCTTAAAAAAAAAGTGTTGTTATAAAAAAAAAATATATAGATGGATGGGATGGTTAGCAAAAAAATAAGATAAGAAGAAAATAGATTTTTTTTTTTTTTTTGACGGAAGGAAAATAGATCTAGGTGGTATTATCACCCATATTTCTTAAATTGATTATTTGAATAAAGCATATGCAATTACATTATATATGTATATTATTTATCAGTTTTAAATATATGTATATAAGTTTGCAGATGCATATCATAGTTGTTCAATTAGCTGAGTGGTAAATTAAGTGAGTTTCATGTGTGTGTCCCGAGTTCAAGTCCCTGCAACAATATTTGGTAATTTTTATGATATTTTAATTAAAATAGAAAACCGGTCCGGTTCAACGCGGGTTGTACGGTTCACCGGTTTGACCACAGACCCGGCCGGGTCATTCCGGTTTACTCTGGTTTACTTGCTTAACCGGTTCTACGGTCCGGTTCTTAAAACTATGATTCTAGTAATTATCTATTGTGTATTTTTTTTTCAACAAATTGTGTTTTAGGGGGGTGTATTGAATTGAGATTTCGATGGATTTGAAAAGACTTTTTTATGATTAAAAAATCTTATGGTATTCAATCAATACTTTTATGAAATCTAAATAAATCTTGTGGTATTCAATTGAGACAATCAAGATTTTTTTTTCAATGCAACTGTCATACCCCAATTTTTGACCTAAGATCCCACTTCATATCCATATGTCATACATTTTTGTCCGGAATATTTTACGCTATTTCGAATGAAATTTCGGCAGAGAGGTATTTTAAAATACCTCATTTTTTGGTTTTTTGGTCTGATTGTCCTTGTGTCCATTTTATTTTATTATCTTTTTATGCATTATTATTATTATTATTATTGTTATTATTATTATCACCATTTTCTTTTTACTTTTTTATTTTATTTTTCGTTTTTATTTTTTATTCTTTATTTTCTTTCTTTTTAACTATCAAAAATCAAAAGTCAACAGTCAAAATTTTGAATTTTTGGGGCCAGCATCTGTTCAGTCTGTCATCTTCCCCAAACAGGGAGATTCCATTTCAACAATGGAAAGCTCTTCTCTTTTTTTCCTCAATCAGCCAAAACCCTAAAAAATTTTTGGGTTATAAAACAGAACAAAATTTCTCAGAGAAGGGAGGGGATCAGCCGCAGAGCAAACAACCCAACCAAATTACGAAAAAAAGAGAACAAACAAAATTCAACAAACAGAATCACCATACAACCAACTTCCACCATAATCAAAACAATCATAAAAAAAACTCATAAAAACCAGAAAATCGAATCTGAACCGAAACACGAAAACAAACATCCTTCCCTTTCTTTTTTCCAAATCAAAACAGAAACAAAAAACGCAAAAACAAACCGTTTTTTTTTTTTCAAAATCAAAGACGAAAACGACGGAGAAGAGAAGAAGAGAAATCATATCAAAAATAGTACGAAAGGTTTTTTTCCTTTCCTTTCCTTGTTTTTTTTCGATCCGGCCTTTGGGTAATTTGTTTGTTTATTTTGAGTCTAGATTTGGGTTTGTGAGTTGATTTTGTGTGGGTTTGATGTTAAAAGTTTAAAAAAAATGGAGTTTAGGTTGAGAGAGAGAAAAAACCGAGAGAGAGAGAGAGGGAGAAGGTGGGAGCTGCAGCGGAGAGAGCAAAAGAGAATGGAAAAAATGGATTTTTTAGGGTTTTGGGGTATATATACCCTGACCCGATCCTGTGTGCGCTGGTGCATGGTCTTACGATGCACCAACGCACCTAGAACAGCTTGATCTGATCAAACGCTCCTGATCACTCCATCACGATTTCCTCTTGATCAGATCAGGGACGTCTAATAAATCAGACGGCCCAGATCTCATTTTTTCTCTCTTTTTGGCGAAGTGCAGCGCCTTTGGGCCCTGATGGACTGGGCCTAGTCCATTTGGCTATCCACATCCCCCTGTCTTGCTGTTTGCACCCTTACCTTATTTATTTATTTTTTATTATATTTATTTGTTCTATTGTATTTAATGTCATTTGATTTATTTATTTGTACATTATTTACATGTTGTATGCTATGTTTAAATATCAAAAATGTCAAAAAATATGCAACGTTATTTATCTTGTTTATTATTGATTAAATATAAAAAAATGCAAAAAATGTGTATTGTGTGATTTATTTTGTTTAAGTCCAAAGGAAAGGGGAAATTTTTCGTTAACCTCGCGTTACGTTTATTTTTGCGCATTTGCTTGTTCACTATTTTGGACCTTGAAATAAAAATCATTTTTGTTCAAATAAAAAAGGAATGAAAAAGGAGTGGTCTGGCGGATGACTTCCCACTCTCCGGTTACTCCGGATTTCCTGCCGGATGGCTTGCGATCCGAATAATCGACGTTCTAAAAATACTAATCTTCTTAAAATAATAAAAAACCAAAAAAAACATTCAAATATTTTCAAAAGGAAATCATTTATAATAAACCTCGACTTTCGTCGAGAATCCCTTTCAAACTTTTTTTAATAAATGCTCTAACACACTTAAGCATATTTAAATATTTTCAAAAAGACTAAAAAATACAAAAACAATCCAAATTTTTTACCGCTTGGCTTTTCAATTTCAAACTTTTTTTCAAAAAAGAGTTTAGACGTGAGTCATCTCTAGTTGAAATTCATTTCCCCACGACATATGGCAGGGAAAGATATAAACTTTTCAGTATGTTCGTGGCGGATTAAAAGGGAGTTTAAACTTAAGATGACGACTCGTCTTTCCTCCTAAAAATCAATCAAACAAACCACTTTATAATTTTTACCCCGAACTACGAGATTTTGATCCCTCGCAGGTACGTAGTGCAAAAGACCTTGTGTCTTCCCAATTCAAAATTAATAAAACTTTTTTTCTTCTTTTCTTTTGAATATCCCAAAATTAATAAAAAAAATTCTCTCATCGTCACCCATTCATTTATAAGCAAATTTTACGAGCAAAACATTTTTAGCACAAAAGTACATATTTCAAGAGGTTCCCGTAGAGTACTACGGATACGTAGGATGCTAATACCTTCCCTTTGTATAACTAACCCCCGAACCTTAAATCTCTAAAAAATTAATTATGGGTTTATTCGATCTTTTCCCCTTCCCTTGGATAAATTAATGTTCGGTGGTGAATTGATGACTCCACGTCATTACTATAGTTTTACTTATTTCAAGACCTAATTACAAGGTTTTTAGTACGTTTTTATTATATTTTTGCACAATAATAAGTGGAAATTACATAAGTACAAGGCTGCTGAAAGCACAAGAAAAGCAGAAAAATTTGAGAACATGTCTGTCAGTTGGCGCGCGACGCGGGAATCCTGCGCGCGGCGCCAACGACCAGTGAAAAACAACATGTCATGTCTGTTGTTTGGCGCGCGGCGCGGGCGTGTAACTTTGGCCTATATATTGGAATTTCTGAAGCATAATTAGGGGACATAATTTTTACGGCGAAACGGCAGACTTTTGAAGGCGATCAGAGAACTTATTGTAATGCTTTCTTTCACCTTTGTTGATGTAATTTACTTTTTAATTATGTCTAGCTAAACTTCCATGATTGGATCTTAGGGGATTCTAATTGTTATTGTTCTTGAACCATGTAGTTTCATATGTTATGTTAATTAATTACGAAGTTAGTTTCATCAATTCTTCCTTGTGCTTAATGCTTTACATGATTTGATCACTCGTGTGATGAATTTAATAATTTGTTTTACTATGAGAATATGAATAGATTATTGACCTAGGAATTATTGTAAAATTGGTTTACACTTAAGAGATTTTGGTTTACTAATTAAGATTAAAGATTAAAGCGCAACTTCCTCCCGGATCATAAATCATCCTAAGAGATTAGCGGGGTTTATGATCAAGGGAGAGGATTATGTTATCAAGAGATTGAGCATAGTTATTTATTTTAATCAAATCGTGAAACTCGTTTGGTAATTTGTTAACATACATGAACTACGAGACAATAATAATTAGATGAACCGAAAAGGTCCAATCGCTTCTCCTTCTAAAGTCAAACCCTAATTTCAAAGTTTATTTTCTCCAACAAACCCTAGAAAAATTCCCCCTTTTATATTAATGTTAATTTACCTAAGTATGATTTCAGTTTACAATTGTTGATTTATCACAATCCCTGTGGAGACGATCTTACTTAGTTTTATTATTACTTGACGGCAGTTTAGTACACTTGCTAAATTATTCATCAAGTTTTTGGCGCCGTTGCCGGGGATTGTTGATTTAATTGACAATCCGATTGATCCGTATTTAGTTTTTTTTTATTTTCTTGTTTTTTTTATTTATATCGAAAAAAAAAAATATATATCTACAAATTCTAAATTCTATTTTTTATTTATTCTCTTGTAGTGCAGTTGTTTCTAAAGGTATTTCTGATTGTTTATGCAAGGTAGGAAGAAGGTAGTCCGAGAACTGATCTTTGATCCGGAAATTGAGAAAACAGCTAAAGCAAACAGGAAAGCAGTTCGGTTGGCACACCAGGCTGCCCTGTTAGCAAGTGGTACGGAAGAGATAATTGAAGAAGAAGTTCCTAGTTCAAACACTTCGAACGACGAAACCGAAAGCATGGCTGGAGTTGATCCACCACCGCGGAGGACATTGGGTGACTACGGCCAAGCAGCTGGTGTATCCGAGTCAAACAAGAAGTTGAGGCTGTTTCCACTATCCTTGACTGGCAGGACAAAAGATTGGATCGATACACTGCCACCCAACACTATTGCTTCTTGGGATGAGCTCGAGCTGAAATTTCGTGAGCGATATTTCCCAATCCATAAGTTCTTAGAGAGGTGGAATGATATCACCAACTTCGAACAAGGGGACTCTGAATCGTTATATGATGCATGGGAAAGGTTCAAGCTATGTTTGAAGAAGTGCCCGAAACATGGGCTAGACAATCATGCACAGATGCAACACTTTACTCAAGGATTGAGAGCCCAGACTAGAATGTTGTTGGATGCATCAACTGGTGGTTCATTGAAAAATAAGGATGAAAGCGAAGCAAGGGAGTTAGTGGAGGCTATGGCTCAGAATGAATACATAGTTCAGAATGATAGGGGAGCAAAGAAAAAGGCTGGCATGCTGGAGCTTGATACTCAAACCGCTCTACTAGCGCAATCTCAGTTGATGAACACTCAGATGGCAGCCATGTTGAAACACTTCACTACTGCCCCCGCTCCTCAGATGCAAGCTAATGCGGTCCAATATGTGAAGTGTGCTTTTTGTGGTAAGGGACATGCTAATGGTGAGTGTTTTCCTGCAGGCTCCGAGCAAGCAATGTACTTATCTAACTTCAAGAAGAGCAACACCACCAATAATCCATACTCAAACACCTACAATCCGGGTTGGAGAGATCATCCAAACTTTGGATGGGGAGGAAATCAAAATCAATCTCAACAACAAGCATCGTCTCAGAACTCTCAACCAAGGCAACAGTCTCCACTAGAAGATGCACTTGCTCAGTTTATCAAGGTCACTCAAGGAAATTTTGAAGAGATGAAGATTAGTCAAAACCAATTGAAAGCCAACCAGGAACAGATGAAAGTCAATCAAGACATTGCCAACAAGAATCATGAAGCTTCCATCAAGAGCGTAGAAACTCAAATCGGCCAATTGTCAAGACAGTTTTCAGCTACTCAAGATAAGGGCTTTGAAGGTTCTACGAAAGACAATCCGAGGAACGAAAGTTGCATGACTATCAACCTGAGAAGTAGAGAAGTTCCTTCACCGGAAGTTGTGACAAAGAAGAAGAGTGAGTTGAAGGACGAAGGAGTGAATGAGAGTGAGGGAGAAGTTGAAAAAGAGTGGGAGATAGTGGCTGGATCTGACAATGAGAGAGATGCATTAGTTGAAAATCAGAGGGAGAAAAAAATAGTAAGTAATGAGAAGGTAGTGGCAAAGAAGCAAGGTAAATGAGTGGAGGAGAAAGAAGGCCAAAAGGAAAAAGAAAAGTCAGTCCATGCTAGGTTACCATATCCGCGCAAAAAGAAGGCTAAGGAAGAGGATCCTACACAGTTCAAAAAGTTCATGAAGATGCTTTACAGCCTCCAAATGAACATTCCTTTTGCGGAAGCGCTAGAACAGATGGCCGTCTATGCCAAATTCATGAAAGAACTTTTGTCAAAGAAACGGAAGCCTCTGGATGATGACACGGTGAATATGACCGAGGAGTGTAGTGCAATAATTCAGAAGAAGCTTCCACAAAAGAAGAAGGATCCAGGAAGTTTCACCATTCCATGCTCTATCGGAAACTTGCATGTAAGGAGAGCCTTATGTGACTTGGGTGCAAGCATCAATTTGATGCCCTTGTCCATGATGAAGCGTATCCCAGGTGCTGTAGCCAAGCCAACAAAGATGCAATTGTCTCTTGTCGATCGATCAAATACATCCATATGGAATTCTGCAAAATGTCTTGGTAAGATGTGCTGAATTTGTGTTCCCGGCTGATTTTGTGATTCTAGATATGGAAGAAGACGCTGAAGTCCCTCTCTTATTGGGACGACCATTCTTAGCCACCGGAAGGACTCTAATTGACGTTGAGAAGGTGTTGTACCCTAAATTTTGCCCACTCTTTTGTCACATATAGTGTTTTATGTTACATTATCTTACAAAAGTGTGAAGTAGTCTAGTTGGTAATGAAGAGAGTGTTTTAAATGAGTTGTAAGTGTATGGTCCTTGGTTCAAATCCCACTTGGTACTTTTTGCCTTTTTCTATATTTATTTGTCTCTAATTTTTACTTTTATTTTATTTTATTATATTTATTTAGTTATTTATTTTTATTTGTTATTACTAAAAAAAAATAAAATCATAATGAACAAAAGTCAAACAAAAAAAAAGGGGAAAATGCACGTGAAAAGGAAGAATCAAAGCCAAAATGGAAAGTTTTCATCTGCTCATAAACCAAATTACCATCAGAACCAAATCATTCCAAAATCAGATCAATCACAAATTAATTACAAAAACCTAATTTCTGAGTTATATAAACCCAAGAGTTTTACAAGACAAAGGGGGAAGATTGGGGCTGCCGAAATTAAAAATAGACACAAAGAAACACATAACCAAAAGAAAACCCTATTGTCCCTACTTCGACTGCCGGCGGCGATTACTGCCTCTCATCAACATAATCAACACAACAAAAAATACTAAAAAAGGGCAGCAACCTATGTTATCTTTTTACTGAACCCAACCACGCCAGAATCCAAAACTTCAGCATCCACTACCGGTAACAGTCTCGCACAAAAAATAAAACAAGAAGAGGAGACGAAGTCAGATCAGAGAAGCAAAATGCACAAAAAAAATAACAAAGCAGAAAACGAAAGTAAAGGAAATAAACTTACCAGTGGAGTTCACTGCACCCCAGGTAATCTTTGAACCCTTTACTATTTGTGCCTCATCACCATCCATGAATTAGAGCCTTGCTTCGAATTTGCTAGATTGGATCCTTGTTGTTTTTTGCGATCTGTCGGTACCCATATGTTCTTGTTGAGTTTATGTTAAATAAAACTAATAGATTCTTAATCTGTGATTAAAAAAGGAGGATTTTGTTTTGTGGTTTAATAAAAGAGATTCGGATCAAAGAAAGAATAAAGAAAAAAAAAGTAAAAAAAAAAATAAGGGTAGGTTCTGGTGGCGCCGCCGCCGACGGCCACCGCGCCGGAACCTGGGACTCACGGTGGCTGTCCACCGGAGGAGATGAAGATCATCTCTATGTTCTTGAAGAACCAAGAACATTAGAGAGAGAAGAGAGAGAAATTTTTTTACAAATGAATTTCTGTGGGCCTTTAGATATATATATGGGTCCATCGATCCGGTGTACGCGTTCCACCGTAGTCTATTGATATCAATCGTCCGATCGTGCATCAGTGGTCTGGAGATTATCCATCACCAGGATCTCATCAAGACCGTCTGATCAAATCAGACGGCTGAGATCACCTCCTGTTTTTTTTTGTTTGGCAGTTAGCGTTTGGGCCCCCTGTTTGGGCCAGACCTGATTTTTGCTGCTATCTGCACCCCCTTATTCTATTTTTGCACCCCCTCTGCCTCTCTTGATTTTATTTTAATTTATTTTCTTGATTTCATTTATGTGATTTATTTAATCTAGGCTAAATTGCACTTTAGACCCCTTAAGTTTCACAAAGTTGCAATTTTGGCCCCCTAATTTTCAAAATAACACTTTTGACCCCCTATGTTTGCCCCCTTTTGCAAAAGGTCAATTTGACTAAGTCAACTCTGATGTGGCAAGTCATTTAAATGACTCAGCTGCCACTTAATTAATAAAAAAATAAAAAAAAATTAAGTAAAATGGAAAGGAAGGAAGTCATTGCATTGGTTTGGCTTAGCTTTTGCAGTGAAAGTGAGGGAGGGCATTGCTTTCTTATGTGTTATTAAAAACAGAGAAAACGTTGTAATAATATGAAACATTGGTGGTGTTTCTATGATTTTCCGATCAGTGTGGTTTTTTACTTTCACTTCATTTTAACTGTTCTGTTTATATACTTGTATTACATTTTAATTCAAGTTAAGTTTTGTAATAATATGAATTTTTAAATGTTGATCCTCATTATTTTATACTTAAAAAATCATTCTTGGAACCTTCCACCTGGTGACAAAAAGCTTCAAAAGGAAAAAAAATGGTTCCATTCCATTGAGTTATTTTTTAGATACTACCATTCCATTGAGTTAGAACTTGGAAGAGAAAATAGAAGAACATAAACATCATTAATATTAATATATATATGGAAGGTGGTGCACCGAAGAAGTTAGAGAGAAAAAAAAAAAAGCAAGTTTTTGAAAAGGTAGATACAAAACGAGAAAACCATAGAACAGCAAGAAGGAGTTACCCCTTTTTCTTCATTTTTTGTATGGTTTTATTAATTATTTCTAAGGTCTGTTTCTGGGTTTTGATTTTCCTTGTCAGTTGGTGAGGTTTGAATGACAAAGTTTGAAGCTTTTGGCCATGACTTCCTTCCATTCCTTTTTATTTAATTTATAATTTTTTTTGTTGTTTATTAGGTGGAAAAAAAAGTTGATGTGGCAGCTGAGTCACTTAAGTGACTTGCTATATCAGCGTTGACTTAGTCAAAATTGAACTTTTGCAAAAGGGGGCAAACATAGGGGGTCAAAAATGCTATTTTAAAAATTAGGGGGCCAAAATTGCAACTTTGTGAAACTTAAGGGGTCAAAAGTGCAATTTAGCCTTTAATCTAATAAAAATAGCAAAAACCCAAAAAACATGATTTTAAATTTTATTCTTTGCACATTATAAATCGAGTTTTATTAAAAATCTTGGATTAAAGAGGAGATTGGCGAATGTACATTCGTTGGTCTCTCGAACAATCGAGGGCTTAGCGTCACGCTTTGTCGACAGGTTGTTCTTCTTCCACTCAAATATATTTTAATAAAAAAAATCTTGGATTAAAGAGGAGATTGGCGAATGTACATTCGTTGGTCTCTCGAACAATCGGGGGCTTAGTGTCACGCTTTGTCGACAAGTTGTTCGTCTTCCACATCTAAAAATAACTCCAACGCATCAAATATTTTTAGCACAGTCAAAATATAAAAAACAAAAATCTTTTCATAAGTAAAATCATCCAACACACAAACATTTTCTACCCAGAACTGCGTGTAGCTTTGAATTTCCCATTGTACCCGGGAATACGTAGGAGCGAGATTCATACATCTTGTCAAGCACACTAATAAAAAACAAACTTTTTCCCCCTTGTACATATAATAAATAATTAAAAGCTTGCAAGCAAATTAAAAACTTTTTTTTAACCCTAAAACTAATGAGAAGGTTCCTGTTGGGTACAACGGATGTGAGGGGTGCTAATACCTTCCCCTCGCATAATCGACTCCCAAACCTGGAAATGGTTGCGATGACCATCTTTCCATTATTTTAAAGTTTTATCGATATTTTCCTTTTCCTCTGGGAATAAATAAAGTTCGGTGGCGACTTTACTGTCTAGCGAGCACTTTCCGCTCGCGTATTTTTCCACCCGCTTCAGCTGGCGACTCCACTGGGGACTTTAGAGAGTCAAACCTATCCTTGTTAGTTTCAGGGTTGAGTGTATTTTGTTTGCTTGCATGCTTTCCTGTGTTCTTAAATGTCTTATCTTATTATTGTCTTGCTCTTGTATTTATTTCATACTTTGGTTATTTTTTTTTTATGAATATATATCAATTGTGGTTTGGATTTATTATTTGAGAGAAGCTCTATACCTGAGTTTGAGAAAAAACATAAGCTTAAGTAAGGAGTTAGTAGTATGGGCCTATGGGATGTACATCCCAATGGGTGATTTACGAAAGCTCCGCCTAGAGTAGATCGGTTCAAAAGTTTTGTCAGGAATTGGCTAGCCCATCCGCTTGGTGAAATTTTGAATTTGGTCCGTGACTCTAGGAACCTTGTCTAGAACCCGATAGCTACGACTAAGGGAGACCCTGTGAGATCTCACTACGAATGGGCTAGCCCAATTTTGTGAGAAGGTCTCAATTGGGTCTTTGGTCTTGGTTGTTGCCCTTACACAACAAAAACCCTAGAGCTATCCTTGTGAGGGGTTGGTTAGAAAGGACTTAGAACCATCTTATAGGGATCCCTCCCGCATAGGTTTTTGTAATTATCCTAAACTCATCATGCATGTCATGCATTTCCATGAAAAATTATTTAGCATATGAACATTCATTTTCAGGGATTTCAAAAAGAACGATTTAGCGTAAGCATTCCGATAATGAGTTCAGATAAAAGGAAGACGTATCATATAAGGGCACATTTACCCAATATGGAAAGTCTAAGAAGCTTCAGCAGCAAGTTAACTAGCGTGGCTCGTGATCGTTTTACCTTCAAATATGGAAAGGTTCTTGATCTTCTGAGTATCCCGGTGCAAATCGATGCGGTTACTGCCCTTGCTCAATTCTATGACCCGCCGTTGAGATGTTTCACTTTTCAAGATTTCCAACTTGTGCCGACCTTAGAGGAATTTGGGCAAATCTTGGAATCTCCGAGAAAGAAGATAGGTCCGTATAGAGGAATTGGGAAAGTCGCCAAACTCGAGGAATTATCTCCGCTTATAAATATACCGGCGTCTGATTTAAATCTCCACTACATTTATAGGACTGATGGGAAAGTCCATGGTTTTCAAAGAGACTACCTGGAGGAAGAAGCGAGAAAATTTATCGACACCCGAAAATGGGAATGCCTTGGAGATGTGCTAGCTTTACTTATCTTTGGCATAGTTCTCTTTCCTCACTTAGAGGATTTCATCGACACTTCGGCCATAAGTGTGTTTTGGGCTGTTAGGGTCAAGGAAGAAGACCCCGTACATGCTTTACTTGCCGACGTTCATTATACCCTCCACATGCGGCATGAGAAGAAAGGAGGACTGATGTTATGTTGCATCCCTTTGCTATACTTATGGTTTACTTCCCGTGTGTTCGACAATGTCTTCACAATTGAGACAATGACCAAACTCGAATGGTCTCAAAGGATAAGGTCTCTCACCGACACTCTATCTTATGGTATCCTAAAAAGCTCGATTTGAGAATGTTATTATCAGCTGCGGGGATTTTTCCAATGTACCTCTCATAGGGTCTAAAGGTTGTATCAACTACAACCCAATGTTAGCCATAAGACAGTTAGGTTATCCAATGGTGAGTAAGCTTCATGACAAAGCTATGGAAGGATTCATTCTACATAATATGGGTGCTAGTGACCCAGGCATGCTCAAAAGGATTATCCAATCATGGGAGAAGGTGAACAAAAAGGGAAGTGAGCTAAGAAAGAGGGGGGATGCGACTCAGGAATCCTACACTCAATGGGTCAAGGAACGTGTAAAAAAAATCAAGTTACCCTTCGACATCATTCCACCATCTCAGCCTAGTTTACCCAAACCAACTCCAATTTCTAATGAAGAGGTGGATAAACTCAAGGCTACCATTGATCGTCTCGAAAAAGAAAAGGAGGGGCTTGAGCTAACTCTCCAAAATGTCTCTTACGAGCGAAATGAACTCAAGTTTCGTCTCAATGAAAAGACGAAGCAATTTGACAAAAGCAAAGAGGCGTTCAAGGCTGAAAAAGAGAAGAAAGAGGCGGTAAGTGACTGCCTAGCCGGGGCCACCAACAAAATAGAAGAGTGCAAAATTCAATTAAACCAGGCTTAGAAGGAAATAGGCGATTGGAAGAAACTTTGGGATCTTACTCTAAAACAACACAGGGAGACAAAAGAAGGATAGGAGATACGGATCTCGGATCTCACATCAATGCTTCATGAGTCGCAGGACCGCGCCACCCGGGAATGTCATCTCCGAGAGGATGCTGAGAGAATACTCAAAAGATTCCCAAAGGATTGGAAGGGATTACATGAAGAATTGAGAAGCCTTAGAGAAAGCGAGCGGCGTCAAAGAAGGAGATGCGAGGCCTTGGAAAACCGAAATCAACAGTTGGAAGGTCAACTCCATCATTTGCAGGATCTCGTGAACCAGGATCAAGCCACAATGCAAGAATTGCATCAAGAAGTCATAAATTGGAAGACGGACTTTTCTAATCTGGCAGGATTTGCAACCAAGGTAATTCGAGGTGCTCCAAGACTACATAGAGAAGCTTATGCTGTCATGCTTCCCGGCAATACACCTGCAGCCGTTTTTGATTTTGTTGAAGCTTGTGCAATAATTTTAAAACAATTTAAGGATAGCATAGATGCGGCTCGTGAATTAAGGCTTTAATTGTAATATTCTTAGACTTTTTGTATTCACTTTTTATCATGGAATAAAATCAGCTTGTTATTCAATCTTATGGTCTTGTCTCTACTCATATCTTGGAATGCTTACAATAAAACGCAATATTTTGAAATTCCCTTGAAAACAAAGAAATTGTTAGCATAACATAAATTCACATGCATACATTTTCACGCATACATCTCATAAAAAAAATATAGAAAAATAAAAAAAAACTCATTTCATTTCCCTTCAATTCGCCATAAAACTCATATCTTTCCCGCCGCAATTCTCGAGCTAGCAGGTTTCCCGATACTCAAAAGGAACTTGAAACATGTCTCAAGAGGATGTGGAGGAACTCCGAAAAGGTCAAAGGTTGTTGAGAGAGGATGTCAACCATTTGAAGACTCAGATGAACTTGGTCATACAAATCCTATTAAAGAAAGAGGACGAACCCTCGCCAAACCTGCCACAGGCCTACCCTGCGCCGCAGATACCCCGACCATGGGTGATGCCCCCACGTCAACAACAGCCACAACAAAATCGATATCCACAAAAGAGTAAACCTAGTCTTGAGAGAAGGAATGTGCCTTTCGATCAGATGCACTTTGATCCTGTACCTATGCCATATGATCAAATTTTGCCGTACTTAATCCAAAAAGGGATGGTTGAGCCAAGACCCCTTCCTCCTACAAAGAAACCGTACCCGGTTGGTTTTGATTTGAACGCTAGGTGTGACTATCATGCTGGGTCACCAGGGCACAACATCAAGAACTGTAGAGCCTTCAAGTACAAGGTCCAGGAGCTTATCGATCGCAAACTGATATCTTTCAAGGAGGAACCCCATTCATGAATCGCCACCCCTTTTACAAACCAAAAACGTCAAGGGGGCATCTTCAAAGTCAATGGTCCAACAAGGAAACTCATTCATAGGATTACTAGGTTTTTCATTCTCAGTTGTTATTTCATTTCTGCTAAGTTTTGTTTTCTTGAAATTGTAATGTTTTGATTAGGTATTTTAATGAAATTCGCATGCATGTTTTGAATCTATCCATTCATATTCACTCTCTTCTTATGTCATCTCTATCTTTTCATTTCACTTCTCATATGATTAACAAACTTGGTGGGGAGGATGATGTAAACAAATAATGGAATTTGCTGATATATGCTTTTATAAGTAAACCCGGCTGATGATGTAAGGCATTGTTTCAATTCCCAAACACTGGAGATATAAGGAGATAATCCGTAGTCAACCCCTTTGAGCCCGTAGACGGTGTTCTTTCTATTTTACTAAAAACCCTTAATCTTAACCAGGGGCAGGGTAGTTTTACAATTAACTCAATGATGCATTCTGATGCAAGAGAATCAATCCTCTTCATTAAGAGGTTTAAGCACATTATTTCCATCATGTACACCATCCAACATGGAGGGAATAATGAGAAGATAAAAAACATAATCATTGATGTGGCAGTCATAACTTTGCTGAGCTAAAAGCAAAATCTCATGAGAGCTGTTCAAAAAAAAAAGAGAGATCCCGCTAAGTAAAAACTTAGGCAAAAATGGGGCATCCCGATGGACCGCAAATTCAAAAGAATTGGTCCATGCAAAAATAGGGAGTAAAAAAAAAAAGAATGAAAACAAGCCTGTCAACTAAAAAGGAAGTGACTGCCACTTTAAGAGTCTCATCAGTGCTTCAACCACTGTCGTTACCTCCATCAGGGTAACTAACAAATTATCTTGCCGACCAAAGGCATCTGTTGAGTTAATTGAACTTAAGAATGAAGAACATCAAAGTAGATTGGGAGGGTTAAAATAATATTTTGAGCCTTATATCCTTTGTTTCTTAAAACCGTGAACTAGGCCACGTTATAACCTTCAAAAGACCTAATTGAAGCTAGGTTGACTATAAAAGCAAATTCAGCAAAACTGTTAAGCTGACTCCTCATGTTTGTGAATCATCAATAACATTTTTTCTATAATTTCTATCACTCTCGATTGGGGCTATCTTCTGGCCAAATATCACTCATTGAAGATGGCTTAACAATTTTCAAATTCAAAACCTGCATGTACATTACATCGAAATTACTTTTCAAGAGAAACAATTTCACTCGCAAATTAATACTTAGCATCAAGGAAATGTCAACAAGGAATCTGATCAAAGGTGAATCATTTTTAGAAACTCCTAAAATGGGGCAAGTCAACTAGGGGTCCTACTAATCAAGAGCAAATCCTTATAACCGAGGGGCACATTATTTGGATATCTTATTGATTGGGGTCAAGATATTTCAAGAGTGGATCAAACCTTCAAAGCACCAATCAACCAGGGGCATGCTTTTCAAAGTTCAAGTGTTGGGGCAGTCCGAGTCAAAGATTTAATATTAAACATACCTTTCAAGGATTCAAATACTGGGGCAACACGTGTTTATCCCCCCATGGATAGAGAGGAGTTCTCATTCCCAGTTTGATGCGGCCAAAGATAAAATGCCCAAGAAAAAGAAATACAAAAAAAAAAGAGTCAAAGTCAAAAGCTCGCTAAGTCGAAAACCCGAAAGGGCGGCTTAGGCAATAGAGAGCGTTCCGGTGGATCGAAAACCTGAAAAGGCGGTCCAGGCAAAAATTAGGGACACCAAAAAAGGAAATACACTCCCGGTGGACTGAAAACTCGAAAGGGCGGTCCAGGCAAAAGTTAGGGATCTTCAAAAAGAGAAAAAGGGCAAAATGAGTTACATTAGCGGCAATTCCTCTTCGTCCTTTCAAGCTGCTCAAGTATATGCTGCATCAACAACTATTGAGTTCGACACGGATATCGGGGAATCATGCTAGGAAGACATCCCATATGAAAAAATTTCCTAGTCTTAACCATTCTACCACCCACTACAAGAAAACTTTTGAGAACATTCCAAATCATAGTCATGCTTACATCATTCTAATGCATCAATCATATCTGCATCATTCTAACATGTCATCCATGCATCCCACCTCATACTTGCACATCAAACCTCCTAGTAAAAGTGAACTTACTTCCCTCAAAGTCCAATTTTTGCCGACCTATCATGCATTGACCACACATTTCACATAGCGTGCATTCACGATACATCATGCATCAATAAATGCATTAACCCAAAAACCATGCATCAAAATAAGATCATGCATACATAGCAAAGGCAGAAGATTTCTACCTTAGTTTGCAGTTCTAGAGCCCTACCTAATTTGGCAATATGAGTTTCATCCTATTTGGAAGTTTAAGAGTCCTACCCTATTTGTAATCTTCAGAGTCCTACCCCATATGGCAGTTAGAGTTTTACTTTATTTGGAAGTTTAGAGTTCCATCTTTGTTTGGCTGGAAATTTAGAGTCTCATTCGCGCTGGCAGTTAGAGTTCTACCTTATTTGGAAGTTTAGAGTTCCATCTTTGTGTGACCAGCAATTTAGAGTCCCATTCACGCTGGCAGTTAGAGTTTTACCTTATTTGGAAGTTTAGAGTTTCATCTTTGTGTGACCAGCAATTCAGAGTCCCATTCGCGCTGGCAGTTAGAGTTCTACCTTATTTGGAAGTTTAGAGTTCCATCTTTGTGTGACCAGCAATTTAGAGTCCCATTCACGCTGGCAGTTAGAGTTCTACCTTATTTGGAAGTTTAGAGTGCCATCTTTGTGTGGCCGGCAATTTAGAGTCTCATGCCGCCGGCAGTTAGAGTTCTACCTTATTTGACAGTTTAGAGTTCCATCTTTGTTTGGCTGGCAATTTAGAGTCCCATTCGCACTGGCAGTTTAGAGTTCCATCTTTGTTTTGGGCTGGTAATTTAGAGTCCCATTCGCGCTGACAGTCTAGAGTCCAATCCTCGATGGCTAGCAATCTAGAGTCCCATCGTCGCTAGCAACCTTAGAAGTTCATCTTTGTTGATTGATAATTTTAAGGGTCCCATTTTCGCTGGGTAATTTAAATTTAGAGTCCCATCTAATAGTTTGAAATCTCATCTTTGCTGGTAATCTAAAGTCTTATCTCCGTTAGTAATTTTGAGTTACATAATCATAGTTGATTATGAGCCCCATCTTTGTTGATAGTTGGAGTCTCGTCTTTGCTGAAAATTTAGAGTCCCATCTTCATTGGCAATTTTAGAATCCCGCTCTAGTTCGCCCTTCCTAGACAAAATTTGGGTCCTTTCATATTTAATTATCTTCCACCACGAGTACATGAAGACAACCGTCAATCATGTCCTCGAGTGAAAAAATGATTAAATAGGGGCAGCTGTTGTACCCTAAATTTTGCCCACTCTTTTATCACATATAGTGTTTTATGTTACATTATCTTACAAAAGTGTGAAGTAGTCCAGTTGGTAATGAAGAGAGTGTTTTAAATGGGTTGTAAGTGTATGGTCCTTGGTTCAAATCCCACTTGGTACTTTTGCCTTTTTCTATATTTATTTGTCTCTAATTTTTACTTTCATTTTATTTTATTTTATTATATTTATTTAGTTATTTATATTTATTTGTTATTACTAAAAAAAAAAAAAATCATAATGAACAAAAGTCAAACAAAAAAAGGGGAACAGTGCACGTGAAAAGGAAGAATCAAAGCCAAAATGGAAAGTTTTCATCTGCTCATAAACCAAATTACCATCAGAACCAAATCATTCCAAAATCAGATCAATCACAAATTAATTACAAAAACCTAATTTCTGAGTTATATAAACCCAAGAGTTTTACAAGACAAAGGGGGAAGATTGGGGCAGCCGAAATTAAAAATAGACACAAAGAAACACATAACCAAAAGAAAAACCTATTGTCCCTACTTCGACTGCCGGCGGCGATTACTGCCTCTCATCAACAGAATCAACACAACAAAAAATACTAAAAAAGGGCAGCAACCTATGTTATCTTTTTACTGAACCCAACCACGCCAGAATCCAAAACTTCAGCATCCACTACCGGTAACAGTCTCGCACAAAAAATAAAACAAGAAGAGGAGACGAAGTCAGATCAGAGAAGCAAAATACACAAAAAAAATAACAAAGCAGAAAACGAAAGTAAAGGAAATAAACTTACCAGTGGAGTTCACTGCACCCCAGGTAATCTTTGAACCCTTTACTATTTGTGCCTCATCACCATCCATGAATTAGAGCCTTGCTTCGAATTTGCTAGATTGGATCCTTGTTTTTTGCGATCTGTCGGTACCCATATGTTCTTGTTGAGTTTATGTTAACTAAAACTAATAGATTCTTAATCTGTGATTAAAAAAGGAGGATTTTGTTTTGTGGTTTAATAAAAGAGATTCGGATCAAAGAAAGAATAAAGAAAAAAAAAGTAAAAAAAATAAATAAGGGTAGGTTCTGGTGGCGGCGCCGCCGACGGCCACCGCGCCGGAACCTGGGACTCACGGTGGCTGTCCACCGGAGGAGATGAAGATCATCTCTATGTTCTTGAAGAACCAAGAACATTAGAGAGAGAAGAGAGAGAACGAGGGAGAAGATGGGGAGAAGAGAGAGAAATTTTTTTACAAATGAATTTCTGTGGGCCTTTAGATATATATATGGGTCCATCGATCCGGTGTACGCGTTCCACCGTAGTCTATTGATATCAATCGTCCGATCGTGCATCAGTGGTCTGGAGATTATCCATCACCAGGATCTCATCAAGACCGTCTGATCAAATCAGACGGCTGAGATCACCTCCTGTTTTTTTTTGTTTGGCAGTTAGCGTTTGGGCCCCCTGTTTGGGCCAGACCTGATTTTTGCTGCTATCTGCACCCCCTTATTCTATTTTTACACCCCCTCTGCCTCTCTTGATTTTATTTTAATTTATTTTCTTGATTTCATTTATGTGATTTATTTAATCTAATAAAAATAGCAAAAACCCAAAAAACATGATTTTAAATTTTATTCTTTGCACATTATAAATCGAGTTTTATTAAAAATCTTGGATTAAAGAGGAGATTGGCGAATGTACATTCGTTGGTCTCTCGAACAATCGAGGGCTTAGCGTCACGCTTTGTTGACAGGTTGTTCGTCTTCCACTCAAATATATTTTAATAAAGAAATCTTGGATTAAAGAGGAGATTGACGAATGTACATTCGTTGGTCTCTCGAACAATCGGGGGCTTAGAGTTACGCTTTGTCGACAAGTTGTTCGTCTTCCACATATAAAAATAACTCCAACGCATCAAATATTTTTAGCACAGTCAAAATATAAAAAACAAAAATCTTTTCATAAGTAAAATCAACCAACACACAAACATTTTCTACCCAGAACTGCGTGTAGCTTTGAATTTCCCATTGTACCCGGGAATACGTAGGAGCGAGATTCATACATCTTGTCAAGCACACTAATAAAAAACAAACTTTTTCCCCCTTGTACATATAATAAATAATTAAAAGCTTGCAATCAAATTAAACACTTTTTTTAACCCTAAAACTAATGAGAAGGTTCCTGTTGGGTACAACGGATGTGAGGGGTGCTAATACCTTCCCCTCGCATAATCGAATCCCGAACCTGGAAATGGTTGCGATGACCATCTTTCCATTATTTTAAGGTTTTATCGATATTTTCCTTTTCCTCTGGGAATAAATAAAGTTCGGTGGCGACTTTACTGTCTAGCGAGCACTTTCCGCTCGCGTATTTTTCCACCCGCTTCAGAAGGGAGAACTCATGTTCCGTGTAGACGATGAACAAGTATGTTTCCAGGTGTCTGAAGCCACAACATTTGGGGGACCAGTACCCGAATGCTTCAAGGTGGATGTGCTAGAGGAGGTGGTAAATGATGCGCAAGAAGAAGAGTTGGAGCGTGAAATTGAACTATTCCTTCAAAACTTAGATGATGATTGCAAAGAAGAAGAACCACTAAATCCAGAGGGAGCATTGCTTGCGGAAGCATTGAAGAAGGATGATGATGCGTTGGTTTGGGACGCAGACGGTGTGAATCCCCTCTTTTGCTTGCACAAGAAGACTACGGAGGAAGAATTCAAGATGGGTATTGATGCTTACTTGGAAGGAGCAGACTTGAAATATCCTCCCTAATGAGGGTGTCAGATGTCAAGCCTCGGGACGTTAAACAAGCGCGTGACCTATAGGCCACGGACCGTCAAGCTATTGACGTTAAACGAGCGCTGATTGGGAGGCAACCCAAGGTTAGTCTCACTTCCTTTTTACTTGAATTTAATTTTGTCTTTGATGAATGTTTTGGCTATTTGAAAACTTGCGCACTATTAGAATGATTTTGTTTGAATGTTATTATAAGTCAGTTTTGTTAGCACCATGATACATGAATTTGTGACTCCCTTAATTGGTTGCTTTTCATATTTGATTGTAATTAGAAAAGTTGAGGAAATTTCTCAAACATTGACCACTCGATAATCCGGCCAAGCCGTGAGAATTTGAGCCCAAACACATAAAATTTTCTTGTTATGAGAGATTCCACAATTTAGCTAATTCTCTAGAACTTGCTTTTGTTCTTTTAATCGATTGATTGCTATGAGTTACACACCGAGGCATGTTGTTTGTACCTTGAGCCTTTTTGAAGCCACCTTTACTTATATTATATCCTTCGTTAAACCCCATTTGAGCCGAAAGAAAAATGTTCTTTATTTGATAACCCAAGTTTGAAATTATGAAAAGAAAACAAAAAAGATGATTTTCTTGGAGTTAGATCACGGTACTTATGATTCGAGCATGATGCTCATCATTAAGTTTGGGGTTGCTTCTGGAATAAGCAACAAATTAAGTTTGGGGTGGGGTACTAGAGAACTACAAAAAGAAAAATGAAAATAGAAAATAAAAATGGTGTACACAAAAAGAAAACACCAAATGATATGTGAAAAAGAAAATAAAAATGGATAAATAAGTTCTCTAGTATGACAATGCTTGAAATAAAGGGGAAAAATGTTTGAATAATCCAATTTTGTGAAATAGGTGATCTTTTAAACTCCAAGTTTTTCTGCTTACCTTCCAAAAACATCCACCCTAAAACCTAAGCCCCGTTATAACCCTAAAGTCCTCTAAAGGTGTGAATTCTTATGCATGTTGATTGATTTCTAGAATGTTTGCAAGCCTATGGTAGAATGGCTATGTTTGTGTTGATTGAGTGAAATTTAAACCATCTTTAAACAGGAGAGAATGTGAGGGAGTGAAGTGATTAAAGTTTGGTCAATATTTGTGAAAAGTTCTTGATTTTTCGTTATAAATCTATATGCGAGTAAATTCTTGATAGGGATGATCATTGAAATGATAATTGTGGGTATCTAACTTGATTGACTTTGAAGCTTTGAGTAAGATTGTTGATGATAGTGCCAGGTTTTCCGATGGATGAAGATATTCCTTGAGGACAAGGAAAAGTTCAAGTTTGGGGTTGTGATGACTCCACGTCATTACTATAGTTTTAATTATTTCAAGACCTAATTACAAGGTTTTTAGTACGTTTTTATTATATTTTTGCACAATAATAAGTGGAAATTACATCAAGTACAAGGTTGCTGAAAGCACAAGAAAAGCAGAAAAATTTGAGAACATGTCTGTCAGTTGGCGCGCGGTGCAGGAATCCTGCGCGCGGCGCCAACGACCAGTGAAAAACAACATGTCCTGTCTGTTGTTTGGCGCGCGGCGCAGGCGCGTAACTTTGGCCTATATATTGGAATTTCTGAAGCAGAATTAGGGGACAAAATTTTTACAGCGAAACGACAGACTTTTGAAGGCGATCAGAGAACTTATTGTAATGCTTTCTTTCACCTTTGTTGATGTAATTTACTCTTTAATTATGTCTAGCTAAACTTCCATGATTGGATCTTAGGGGATTCTAATTGTTATTGTTCTTGAACCATGTAGTTTCATATGTTATGTTAATTAATTACGAAGTTAGTTTCATCAATTCTTCCTTGTGCTTAATGCTTTACATGATTTGATCACTCGTGTGATGAATTTAATAATTTGTTTTACTATGAGAATAGGAATAGATTATTGACCTAGGAATTATTGTAAAATTGGTTTACACTTAAGAGATTTTGGTTTACTAATTAAGATTAAAGATTAAAGCGCAACTTCCTCCCGGATGATAAATCATCCTAAGAGATTAGCGGGGTTTATGATCAAGGGAGAGGATTATGTTATCAAGAGATTGAGCATAGTTATTTATTTTAATCAAATCGTGAAACTCGTTTGGTAATTTGTTAACATACATGAACTACCGAGATAATAATAATTAGATGAACCGAAAAGGTCCAATCGCTTCTCCTTCTAAAGTCAAACCCTAATTTCAAAGTTTATTTTCTCCAACAAACCCTAGAAAAATTCCCCCTTTTATATTAATGTTAATTTACCTAAGTATGATTTCAGTTTACAATTGTTGATTTATCACAATCCCTGTGGAGACGATCTTACTTAGTTTTATTATTACTTGACGGCAGTTTAGTACACTTGCTAAATTATTCATCATGAATCATAATTTTTGAGAACCAAAGCTAACCAATAGCCTGACGTCCGAAAATCACCGCGACAGAAATGGCGACTTCACTGGGGACTCCCCAAGAGGTTTGAGCCTAACTTGTATATAAGTTATATTTGTGCTATTATTTATCTTGTATATTTTATTGCTTTATATGCTTATATGTCTGGGTTTAATATTCATGAGAGAAAAGTCCTCTACCCGGACTTGAGCAAATACTTAAGATAAGTTAGTGGTTGAGTGTTGGCCTTCTTGGTGGATACCTCGTAGGGTTGACATGAAAACCACGCCTAGAGTAGACCCTCTTGAAAATATTGTTGTTTTGCGAGGATTCGCAATGGCGATGATATTTTCTCGTTGGATCCATGACTCTAGGGACCTTTTTTACTTTGTCTAGAACCCAGATGACTCCATCTAGAGGAGACCCTTTGAATTGGCTAGTCCAATTTTGGGAGGAAGTTTTAAGCGAGGGCTGCGACCTTGGTTGTCGCCCTCAAACAAACACAAAACCTATAACCAACATGTGAAGGGACCTGGTAGTAAATATCTAGAACTAGCCTCTCGTAGGGAGCCTTCCATTTAGGTTATGTCAACTTCCAATGACCCTACAAGCATTTCGTTGGGGTCATACCCCGACCTTGTTCAATCTCATCATATCATGTCATCATTTTTTAGCATGACCTCTAACATGAGGAAAATCTTTTTGCATACGCATACATTTTCACACATCTGCATACATGCATCTTCATACATTGGCATCCCATATAAAAAAAATCGTTCATTTTCAAATCATATCTCTTCCACCTTCACCCTCCTTCAACCGCAATCCAGCTAGCAAGTTTCCTATTACTCACAAGCGAACTTAAAGCATGGACTTGAGAGAGGCCAAGGTCTGTCAAAATAAAAGGAGGTCCAAGACCTGATCAACGACAAACTATTGTCTTTCAAGGAGGAATCTCATTCATGATTGGTCATCCATTACACATACAAGAACATTAATGTGGCACCTGCGTCTCTTAAGGTCGGTGGATCAACAAGGAATGCACATTCCTAAGATCGTTAGTCTGTTCATTCTCAATCGCGGTTTCTTTCTTGCTAAGTATGGTTTGCTTTTGAAATTGTACTGGTTGACTAAGTATTTTTAATGAAATGAGCATGCATATTTTGGAATCCATCCATTCGTATTCACTCTTTTCTTGTGCCATCATAAACGGCAATGTTTTTCTATTTCACTTTTCAAACTTGAGGGGAGGATGATGTAAACAAATAATTGAATTTGCTGACATATGCTTTAGTAAAACATGGCTGATGATGTAAGGCATTGTTTCAATTCCCAAACACTGGAGATATAAGGAGATAATCCGTAGTCAACCCCTTCGAGCTTGAAGTCGGTGTTTCGTTTTACATTTTATAAACCCTTAATATTAACCTGGGGCAGGGTAGTCTTTCAATTAACTTGACAATGCATCTTAATGCAAGAGAAATCAATCCATCAAATCACCCCAACAAAAGGTTTAGACACCTTCTTCTATTCACACGTGGAGGAAAGCGATGAAAAGAGAAAACTCACATGGCAGTCATAACTTTTCTAAATCAAAAGCAAAATCTCACAATAGTTTTTTTTCCAAAAAAAAGAGAGTCCGCTAAGTGAAAACTTAGGCAAAAAATAAGGGCATCCCGATGGACCGCAAATTCAAAAGAATCGGTCTATGAAAAAATAAGGAATTAAAATCAAAAGGGAAATAAACTTATAAACATAAAGAAGTGACTGCTACTTCAAAAATATCATCAGTGTCTCGACCGCTATATTTACCTCCATCATCATAACTAACAAAATTCTCTTGCCTACCAGAGACATCTATCGAGTTAATTGAACTTAGGAATGAAGAACATCAAAGGATATTGGGCGGGTTAAAACCAAATTTTGAGCCTCATAATCTTTTTCAAAAACCGTGAGCCAAACCACGTTATAACCTTCAAAAGACCTAATTGAAGCTAGGTTTACTATGAAAGCATATTCAGCAAAATTGTTAAACTGACTCCTCATGTTTGTAAATCATCAATAACAATTTTATCATTTCTTCACACTTTCAATCGCGCCGATCTTCTGGCCAAATATCATCCATTATACACTCAAAAATAAATTTCGATTTCAAAACTTGCATGTGCATTGCGTCAAAATCACTTTTCAAAATAAACAATTTCACTCGCAAATCAATACTCTGTATCGAGGAAATTTCAACAAAGGTCTGATCAAAAGGTGAATCATTTCAAGGCACTCCTTACAAGGGGAAAATCACCTAGGGGTCCTACCAATCAAAGGGCAAATCATCCGGAGATCTTGGTGATTACGGTCAAACCTTCAAGGCGCCGATCAACCAGGGGCATGCTTTTCAAAATTCAAGTGTTGAGGTAGTTCAAGTTAAGGGTTCAATTTGGGGCATACCTTTCAAAGATCCAAATACTGGGGCAACTTGTATTTATCACCCCATAGATGGAGAGGATCTTTCGCTCCCAGTTTGATGCAACCAAAGATATATTTCCCAAAGAAAAGAGATACAAAAAAATCAAAAAGCTCGCTAAGTCGAAAACCCGAAAGGGCGGCTTAGTCAATAGAGAGCGTCCCGGTGGATCGAAAACCTGAAAAGGCGGTCTAGGCAAAAATTAGGGACACAAAAAAAGAAATATACTCCTGGTGGACTGAAAACTCGAAAGAGCGGTCCAGTCAAAAGTTAGGGATTTTCAAGGAAAAAAAAAGGGCAAAATGGGCTACACTAGGGGCAAGTCCTCTCCATCCTTTCAAAGCTACTCAAGCAAGCTGCTGTCACAACCATTGAGTTCAACTCGGGTGTCGGGAGACCATGCTAATAAAAACCTTCTTAAGCCCTCTCCATTTCCCAACACGAGGAAACTTTTCAAACAATCAAACCATAACCAGGCATCATGCATTGATTACGTCGCTTTGCTTTAGCGTTTCGCCCATCAACTCATAGCATCCAAAAAAAAAAATTCCAATATTCATTGACATCTTCAAAAAACCAACACTGCTTGGAACCCAATACCTACAATAAAAAAGCCCATCCTCCAACGGCGCAGCCCAAGGTCAATACGTTGCATACATCAATCAATAATCACATTTCATACAAATCATAATCATGCATCTTGCATCGTTCACGCTTGCATCTTTCTAGCATTAAACCATGCATCAAACTGCATTCGTTAAGACATTTCTTAACATATCATATAGCATCACGCATGCATTTCAAGATTTCCAAATTTTCTAATAAAAGTGGCACCACTTTCACAACCAGAAAGCCCAAAACCCATTGACATGTCAAAAGCCCAATATACCATTGACATCATCCAAAGCCCAATTTTCATTGGCATCCTGAAAAGCTCAACATTCAAAGCCCAGTCTTTATTGGCATTCAACATTCAATTAAGTCAAAAAATTATTGGCATCCAAAGCATGGTATTTATCAACATTTCATTTCATGCATCCATCATGCATTTCAAATAGTATTCATTAATGCTACGCCTACAACTAAATGCATATCATGCATCAACAAATACACATATACATACAACCATTCACACATTCATACATACATACAATCATTCACATATCCATACATACATTCATATTCACATGCAACATGCATACATAAATCATTCATACATCATTGCATTGACAATCATGTGTCTAGCTTCAATACCTCACAAAAAAAAAAAGAGTCATCCACAGTGTATCTGGTCCAGAGATGTCTCCATCAATCATACATCACAAAAAGAGTCATCCCCAGTGAGTCTGATCTATAGATGTCTCCATCAAACATATTTCGAGTTGTTTCACTTGTATCCCTTTCCGAATACACGGATAGGAAGATCCCCAATCGAGCTCATTTCTCATTGGGTATAGAGTCTTTCTTGACTATTTCTCTTCAGTTCTTTCCTGGATCGACTTCTAATTTCAATCAGCAAGCGACAATCTCTTCATTTTGAGTAGCTTGCGTACCAACACATATATTCTCAATTTACCCGTGTGATGTCATCCCCAGTTTATATGGTCAAGAGATGCTAATCAAGAAATTTTCAGATGTCTTCTCGTTATGAGAAATCTGTATTTTCAATATAACCTTCCTATATCTCCTTTGGAGTTCCTGGCAGAGTTATATATTCCCTTTGTCGAAGTCTCTCTTTTTTTGTTATTACCTTTTATAAGCTATCCATATGGTAGTAGGTAATATACATATCAAAACCATCCATATGTTGGTAGACAATTTTTGTCATTTATTTCTGCTAGACTATCCATATGTTAGTTAGCAATGTTCGTCACTCGTCTTTTTTAAGCTATCCATATGATAGTAGACAGTGTCTCAACATTCGTCACTCGTCTTTTTTAAGCTATCCATGCGATAGTAGACAGTGTCTCATCATTCGTCACTCGTCTTTTTTAAGCTATCCATACGGTAGTAGACAGTGTCTCATCATTCGTCACTCGTCTTTTTTAAGCTATCCATGCGATAGTAGACAGTGTCTCATTATTCGTCACTCGTCTTTTTTAAGCTATCCATGCGGTAGTAGACAGTGTCTCATCATTCGTCACTCGTCTTTTTTAAGCTATCCATGCGGTAGTAGACAGTGTCTCATTATTCGTCACTCGTCTTTTTTAAGCTATCCATGCGGTAGTAGACAGTGTCTCATTATTCGTCACTTGTCTTTTTTAAGCTATCCATGCGATAGTAGACAGTGTCTCATCATTCGTCACTCGTCTTTTTTAAGCTATCCATGCGGTAGTAGACAGTGTCTCATCATTCGTCACTCGTCTTTTTTAAGCTATCCATGCGATAGTAGACAGTGTCTCATTATTCGTCACTCGTCTTTTTTAAGCTATCCATACAGTAGTAGACAGTGTCTCATCATTCGTCACTCGTCTTTTTTAAGCTATCCATGCGATAGTAGACAGTGTCTCATCATTCGTCACTCGTCTTTTTTAAGCTATCCATGCGATAGTAGACAGTGTCTCATCCTTTTTCCATTTACCTTTGTTAAACTATCCATATGATAGTAGGCAACTAATCCCCAGTAAATCTACATCGCTTCACCAACAGAGTTGAATCTTTTTCCTATCATTGTTTTTTCCTCAGTCGGGTCACTTTTGGTTTGCTCACCTGTGAACGTCCCTGTTCCCTGGTAATAAAAGTCTGTCTCTTGTGATTCCACTTTCTCACAAGATTCAAAGTCTTGTATTTGCATTTGCATCTACATCATAAGCATTCTCGGCATCTTAGGTCCAAAATTGTGTATTCCGTATTTAAGCCTCTTCCTCCAATCAAGATGAAGATTTCATCTTCTCATCTCCGGATGAAGAAACTTAAATAGGAGCATCTGTCATACCCCAATTTTTGACCTAATATCCCACTTCATATCCATATGTCATACATTTTTGTCCGGAATATTTTACGCTCTTTCGAATGAAATTTCGGCAGAGAGGTATTTTAAAATACCTCATTTTTTGGTTTTTTGGTCTGATTGTCCTTGTGTCCATTTTATTTTATTATCTTTTTATGCATTATCATTATTATTATTATTGTTATTATTATTATCACCATTTTCTTTTTACTTTTTTATTTTATTTTTCGTTTTTATTTTTTATTCTTTATTTTCTTTCTTTTTTATTATCAAAAATCAAAAGTCAACAGTCAAAATTTTGAATTTTTGGGGCCAGCATCTGTTCAGTCTGTCTTCTTCCCCAAACAGGGAGATTCCATTTCAACAATGGAAAGCTTTTCTCGTTTTTTCCTCAATCAGCCAAAACCCTAAAATTTTTTTGGGTTATAAAACAGAACAAAATTTCTCAGAGAAGGGAGGGGATCAGCCGCAGAGCAAACAACCCAACCAAATTACAAAATAAAGAGAACAAACAAAATTCAACAAACATAATCACCATACAACCAACTTCCACCATAATCAAAACAATCATAAAAAAAACTCATAAAAACCAGAAAATCGAATCTGAACCGAAACACGAAAACAAACATCCTTCCCTTTCTTTTTTCCAGATCAAAACAGAAACAAAAAACGCAAAAACAAACCGTTTTTTTTTCAAAATCAAAGACGAAAATGACGGAGAAGAGAAGAAGAGAAATCATATCAAAAATAGTACGAAAGGTTTTTTTCCTTTCCTTTCCTTGTTTTTTTTCGATCCGGCCTTTGGGTCATTTGTTTGTTTATTTTGAGTTTAGATTTGGGTTTGGGAGTTGATTTTGTGTGGGTTTGATGTTAAAAGTTTAAAAAAAATGGAGTTTAGGTTGAGAGAGAGAAAAAACCGAGAGAGAGAGGGAGAAGTTGGGAGCTGCGGCGGAGAGAGCAAAAGAGAATGGAAAAAATGAGATTTTTTAAGGTTTTGGGGTATATATACCCTGACCCGATCCTGTGTCCGCTGGTGCATGGTCGTACGATGCACCAACACACCTAGAACCGCTTGATCTGATCAAACGCTCCTGATCACTCCATCACAATTTCCTCTTGATCAGATCAGGGACATCTGATAAATCAGACGGCCCAGATCTCATTTTTTTTCTCTCTTTTTGGCGAAGTGCAGCGCCTTTGGGCCCTGATGGACTGGGCCTAGTCCATTTTGCTATCCACATCCCCCTGTCTTGCTGTTTGCACCCTTACCTTATTTATTTATTTATTTTTTTTTATTTATTTTTTATTATATTTATTTGTTCTATTGTATTTAATATCATTTGATTTATTATTTGTACATTATTTACATGTTGTATGCTATGTTTAAATATCAAAAATGTCAAAAAATATGCAACGTTATTTATCTTGTTTATTATTGCTTAAATATAAAAAATGCAAAAAATGTGTATTGTGTGATTTATTTTGTTTAAGTCCAAAGGAAAGGGGAAATTTTTCGTTAACCTCGCGTTACGTTTATTTTTGCGCATTTGCTTGTTCACTATTTTGGACCTTGAAATAAAAATCATTTTTGTTCAAATAAAAAAGGAATGAAAAAGGAGTGGTCTGGCGGATGACTTCCCACTCTCCGGTTACTCCGGATTTCCTGCCGGATGGCTTGCGATCCGAATAATCGACGTTCTAAAAATACTAATCTTCTTAAAATAATAAAAAACCAAAAAAAACATTCAAATATTTTCAAAAGGAAATCATTTATAATAAACCTCGACTTTCGTCGAGAATCCCTTTCAAAATTTTTTTAATAAATGCTCTAACACACTTAAGCATATTTAAATATTTTCAAAAAGACTAAAAAATACAAAAACAATCCAAATTTTTTACCGCTTGGCTTTTCAATTTCAAACTTTTTTTAGTATGTTCGTGGCGGATTAAAAGGGAGTTTAAACTTAAGATGATGACTCGTCTTTCCTCCTAAAAATCAATCAAACAAACCACTTTATAATTTTTACCCCGAACTACGAGATTTTGATCCCTCGCAGGTACGTAGTGCAAAAGACCTTGTGTCTTCCCAATTCAAAATTAATAAAACTTTTTTTCTTCTTTTCTTTTGAATATCCCAAAATTAATAAAAAAAATTCTCTCATCGTCACCCATTCATTTATAAGAAAATTTTACGAGCAAAACATTTTTAGCACAAAAGTACATATTTCAAGAGGTTCACGTAGAGTACTACGGATACATAGGATGTTAATACCTTCCCTTTGTATAACTAACCCCCGAACCTTAAATCTCTAAAAAATTAATTATGGGTTTATTCGATCTTTTCCCATTCCCTTGGATAAATTAAAGTTCGGTGGTGAATCATAATTTTTGAGAACCAAAGCTAACCAATAGCCTGGCGTCCGAAAATCACCGCGACAACAACCAAATTTGTTGGTATTCAATTGAGATTTCTCTAGACTTATAAAATGTCTCATGGTATTAAAAAATCCACGGATTTTGATGGATTATCTTGTGGAGTGGATTTTGTGAGACTTTTTACTTAAAAATACACATATCAGACTCTTTCAACAATCTTACCAAAAACCTTGAGACTTTTTCAAACTTTGGAAGACTTTTTTTTTTTTTTCTTTTTCTTTTTATGTTTCACACCATAATTAGGTTATTTTATTTCCACCACGCTTGTCAATTGCACAGTTTGATTTTTGCGGCATAGGAGTGTTTAAAATCAACAATTTTTACTACATATTTTGTTCAGATCGGGTTGTGGTTTTGATATAATTGGGAATGACCTAGATTTGTTTCGCGGGTGTAATTTGTTTTTCACAGGAATAATATAGTGTATGGGATTTGTCTGCTATTTGTTGCATCATGACAAGTGTTGCGGTTTTGCATTACACAGACTTCATTCTTCTTCTCCATCTTCCTTTTTTTTTTGTTGAGTTTTAACAATCTTTGTGGTCATAATTGGTTTTCTTTTGCTAATGCTATTATAGGTGTTTTCTCACGTGACCATGAAGCTTTTTGTTGTGTTTGTGGTTTCAAATTTGTGTACTGCTAGTTACGGGTCTGGTTATGGTGCATAAGCCCAAGCTTATGCACCGTCCATAAACCATAGTAAAATGCTGCATACACCCCCTAACCCATTTCTTCATACACCTCCTCCAACACATCAATTCATTTTCTAATTTCACAAAACCAACTCTGAAACCACCATCGCCGTCGTCACCGCCATCACCATCATAAACCTAATTCGTGAATCATCATCATAAACCACCATCACTGTCGCCACCGCCGTGCATCATCATCACCGTCGCTGCCTCCGTGCATCATCATCACCGTCACCGTCGTCACATAGTTCATCATCAGTCATCGCCACCACAACATTAGTTCGCGGGAATCATCATATACACAATTCAAACTAACCAAGCAACAAAATGTTGAAAAGAAAAAAGGTCCGAGCAACATTCTTACTTTGATTTTGGGAATTAGGTTTTATTTTGGGAATTAGGTTTGATTATTTCGAATTGAGGATTATTACTTGTATGTGTATATGTTTCAACTTTTGTATGCTTGAATGGTTTCCACATTTGAGGATCGAACTGTGTTTGTATTATCTGAAACCATTTTTGATGTGGAAAAATCTATTTTCTCTGAAACCATTTTTGACGTGGAGTGGAATGCTTGAATAGTAATTGGTTACTGTACTTCAAAACCATGTTTTGATAAGGAAGATATATATGCTTTTTTGGATGCAAATGGAATTGGAAATATTCATTCTGATATCTACATTTCATATGCTTTCAACTACACCTGATATGCATTCACAATATGTGCAAAAATGCTTCCCCGTGACTTCTATGGTGCAAGCACACAAAATGCCAAAAAGTTGCTTACATGTCATTCACAGTATGATTTCTATGCATTCACAATATGGTGCAACCATTTCTATGATTTCACATTTTTCATGGTTTACAGCTTGGGTCTTACACCTTGTTTCTTTTTTTGCATTGTTGTCTCACTATCAAAATGTATTTGCACCTCTCATTAAGCTTGAAGCTGATTATGATAAGGTAATGTTTTGCACCTTTGTTGTTTAACTTATTATTGTTTCTGTTTTTACATTTTATCTTCTTACATTACACTAGAATTTTTCTGATGAATCCTTTAGTTCCATCTTCTGTGATTTTTTTTTTTTGGTTTCTAATATGTGTTATGTCAATATAGATGATGAAAGAATCACAAAGCAAGGAGAACATCACAATTCGATGGGATATTGGTCTCAATAAGAAGCGTGTTGCGTATTTTGTATTTCCAAAGGTGCGTTATATCTTCTTGATGCGCACTAATTGCTGCTAGAATTATAGAATGCATTCAATATTTTGCATGCTCAATGCATTCAATACAATGTATTCTTCTTTGTCGTGAACCTTGTTTGAGTGGTGAGACCAGCCCACATCAGCCAGACCAGTCACACTCTTGGCTCAAACTTGGAGCTCGAGCTGAAAGAAACAAGGAAAACAATGCAATTCCTGCCAAATGGAAATCCTTGAAGGTGCCGATTTTCGCCTAGTCCTCTTTTTTTCCTTCCTTTTCAAGATTGATTGATACTAATGTATCTTTCAAGTTACAACACTTACTTATCTGCCTACTTTTGTATTCTACATTGCTTAATATCCAAGTTTCTTAATGCTCAAGTTTCTTACTTATCTGCCTAGGTTGCAAGTCCTCAAGTTTGAAGATTAGGCAGGAAGACGAAAAGGACTTGAAAAGATAATAATCCAAGAGGTAGTTAACTTTGTTTGTCAACTATCTTATACAGGTGTTACACTTGCATTGGTGAAAAATGGTTTCACTAAGCCTTAATTGCTTTAATGTTGTTTTATGTTTCTCTGATAGTTATGTAGTTGAATAGCAGTAAAACTAGTCATTTAATTATCTTCAAAATATTGTCGTTTTCATCAATCTGTGATAGTCGTTTGGTTGAATATGTGATTTTCATTTGATTTTCCTCTATAATAGATTTCTTTTCATTTACTAGCACAAATTGATTGACAACGAGCAGGAGAGCCTATTGATGAAACATTGATTAATAAGGCATCGGCTTTCTACTTAGAGATCGGAGAAAGCACAAGAAAAGAAGAACCAAAACACTTTGCAGAAACAATGATTAAAGAAAATGCAGCATTCTATGCTATGTCGAGGCTTCAAATTTGATAGCAAATTTTTCTATCTTTTAATTGAAAGTATAAAATTGATTACTACTTTAGTTTCCCTTATACTATGATACTAGTGGAATATTGAAAGATTAGAAAGGATTGCTACTTTGCTTTTTTGGTTACAATTGCTACTTTGCTTGATTGTATATACTTGCTTGATAGTCTTCTATGAGAAACCAAAATACTTGTCTAATGGTTTTGTAATAGAACATTATTATTGTTAAATGATTTTAAATAAAGATTATACCTTGAAACCATTACTCTTGTTAAATGGTTTCAACATGTTATACACTGAAACCATTAGTCTTGTTAAATGGTTTCAGTGTTGTTAACCCATTAATATTAACTATGAGGGTAAAAAAACAAAGATATTGATCATAAACATTCTCCTCCTCCCTCCTTTAATAATGTTCTTTCAAACAAAATACGAAATTCCCCTATATCTTTCCTCTCATATCTCAAAGCCACTCCTGTTTTTTTTCATCTTAAGTCTTAACTATAAAAAAGCCTAATATTGGCATATTATAAGAGAATGTAATATAACATTATTATTGTTAAATGATTTTAAATAAAAATTATACACTGAAATCATTACTCTTGTTAAATGGTTTCAACATGTTATACGATGAAACCATTAGTCTTGTTAAATGGTTTCAGTGTTGTGAACCCATTAATATTGACTATGTGGGTAAAATAGATTTTTTAAATCCTTAATATTGGCATTTATAAGTGAATGTAATAGAACATTATTATTGTTAAATGTTTTTAAATAAAGATTATACACTGAAACCATTACTATTGTTAAATGGTTTCAACATGTTATACATTGAAACCATTAGTCTTGTTAAATGGTTTCAGTGTTGTTAACCCATTAATATTGACTATGAGGGTAACAAAAAAAAATATTGATCACAAACATTCTCTTCCTCCCTCCTTTAATAATTTTCTTTCAAACAAAATACGAAATTCCCCTATATCTTTCCTCTCATCTCTCAAAGCCACTCCCGTTTTTTTCATCTTAAGTCTTAACTATAAAAAAACCTAAATCTTTTTACCTTTCACACCAAAAGATAATTCATAAAGAACTAGACAAGTAAAAGAAACATGACACTAATAATAGTAGTAGTAGTTACTAGTATATTTATAATCCATTGACTAATAATCCATTGACTTGAAAAAATCTACACTGCTTAGTCCATATTAATAATAGTAGTAGTTACTAGTATATTTATAATCCATTGACTAATACACTGAAACCATTGAATTGTGGAAGCTGATTTGTTGTTTTTATTTTTTCCTTTCTGTTTTCTAACTGTGGAATATGAATTTGGTTGATTAATTTATGTATGTGAGTGAATAACCTTAACTTGTAATGTCAGTTTTGATAAGTCAGTATAGACCCTTTTGTTTATTTTCTAATGAACTCTACTTTCAAGTATTTTAATCTAGTTGCTAAATGCTTATGATATCCCTTATTTTCTGATGAAACAGATCATGACACCTGCACTAATTGGGAATCCAGGTAGTCATTATGTGTGCTTGGTTGTGAACCTGAAGAGCCACAAATTTCAACTCCTAAACAGCTTGTGCGGAGAGGGAGAGAAATTGCAATTCAAGTCCGGAGAACTAACTGTATACAAGAAAATGTTTGATGTATGGCTGAAGATGGTGGAAGCATTTGTGATAGGATTGTATAGTCATAGAAAAATCACAATGCCTTTCCAATTTAGCACATTTAAGTGGGAAACACCAAAAGTGCCTACTCAAACAGATAAAGACAGTTGCGGAGTCTTTTGCATGAAATTCCTTGCTGAATGGGGAGGTGACCATAAAACCCCAATGGAATCTTTCAAAGATTGGTCCCGACTTAGAAAACATGGAAAGAATGGCAAAGTTGCAAAGACTACGGATTTCAGAATTGGAATATGTTCTTCAATTTTAACCGACACAAGCAATTCAAAAAGAGAATATGTGGAGAAGGAAGCAACTTCATATTATGAAGAAATGCTCCAAAAGCTAGCATGAGTAGCTTCTGATTAATTTTAATATTGATGAATTTTTGGATTGTAGTTCTTTTAATCATAAATTTGTGTAGCGATGAATTTTTTGGATTGTAACTTCATATTATTGTTAAATAGTTTTAAATAAAGATTATACTGAAACCATTACTCTTGTTAAATGGTTTCATCATGTTATACACCGAAACCATTAGTCTTTTAAATGGTTTCAGTGTTGTGAACCCATTAATATTGACTAATGTTATACACTGAAACCATTAGTCTTGTTAAATTGTTTCAGTTTTGTTAACCCATTAATATTGATTATGAGGATAAAAAAAAAAAAACAAAACTATCGATCCTCCTTTAATAATTTTCTTTCAAACAAAATACGAAATTCCCCTATATCTTTCCACCCATCTCTCAAAGCCACTCCCGTTTTTTTCATCTTAAGTCTTAACTATAAAAAGACTAAATCTTTTTACCTTTCACACTAAAAGATAATTCTTAAAGAACTAGACAAGTAAAAGAAACATGACATTAATTCTCGCAATTCTTGACTTGAAAAATTATACACTGCTTAGTCCATATTAATAGTAGTTACTAGTATATTTATAATCCATTGACTAATGTTATACACTGAAACCATTAGGCTTGTTAAATGGTTTCAATATGTTATACACTGAAACCATTAGTCTTGTTAAAAGGTTTCAGTTTTGTTAACCCATTAATATTGACTATGAGGGTAAAATAGATTTTTAAAATTCTTAATATTTGCAGATTATAAGTGAATGTAATAGAACATTATTATTGTTAAATGGTTTTAAATAAAGATTATACACTGAAACCATTACTCTTGTTAAATGGTTTCAACATGTTATACACTGAAACCATTAGTCTTGTTAAATGGTTTCAGTGTTGTGAACCCATTAATATTGACTATGAGGGTAAAATAGTTTTTTTAAATCCTTAATATTGGCAAATTATAAGTGAAACCATAAGTATGGTTTAATGGTTTTGATAGTCTTCTATGAGAAACCAAAATACTTGTCTAATGGTTTTGTAATAGAACATTATTATTGTTAAATGGTTTTAAATAAAGATTATATACTGAAACCATTATTCTTGTTAAATGGTTTCAATATGTTATACACTGAAACCATTAGTCTTGTTAAATTGTTTCAGTAATGTGAACCCATTAATATTGACTATGAGGGTAAAATAATTTTTTTAAATCCTTAATATTTAAATGTGATAAACATTCAAACCATTATTCACAACCTATAGTATACACACTTATTCACAAATGCATTTCAATTTTTGCCTTAAACTATAGAACAAATGCGATAAACATTCAAACCAAAATTAATGAAATCTAAAGACAGTAATTATGATTTAAAATAGTGAAAAAATGTGTCGAATATCAATAGTTAAAATCTAAAATTGTGTCAAATCTAGTACAAACTTATAACATAAAAACAATCAACCAGTGACCACTTTTTTGTTTAAAGCCTCGTCATTTCTCTTTTGTTTCTTCCGTTCTACAAGAAATTTCTGCCTTTGTCTAGCTTTTTCATAATCACTTTTAAGTCGCTTATTTGACTTAATTGGATTTTGTTGCAATATCATCCTTGACAAGTGAACATATGTATTCAAACGTCTTTCGGGTGATCTTTGGTGGTGACTTATGTTGACCTGCCAATCAATACGAGTTCTAAGAATTCGCAGAAACGATTTAAAAGTGACTTCGGAAGAAAATACAGTAACAGAAAAACAAGCATACAACTAAATTTTATCATCATAGGTTAAGACTATAACATGCATTTCAACTATTAAAATATCTTGTTAAATGTGATGTGATCCTATTTTTTTCTGCATAATGCATGAGAGATAGTTTTATAACTCATAGAGCTTTCTGTGATGCATTAACTGAAGAAAATAACAGAGTGAACCAAGGATTAACTAGTTGCATGCCACCAAACTTACAAAATCAAATGCATGATCCTATCTCTACTATGTCTCTAAAATCAAATTCCAACATTCCATCAGAATTAAACAATGAATATGACCCTAAAAACTCACTAAAATCCCCAACTCAAGAACATGTTCAAACACCATTTAGATCAAACAATGCATGTGGTGACATATTTTCAACTAGTGCGGGTGCACTTTTTGGTGGCCCAAAAACCTTACCTCCCTCTTCTTCATCCCTTCAACTCAGTTCCAATAGTTTCAATTACTTCAACGATAATAAAATCGGAGGACTAATTTGTGGCTCGGCTCAAATGTCTGCAACCGCTTTATTACAAAAAGCGGCACAAATTGGTTCTACTTCAAGCAACATTGGTAATTGTAATTCCTCCATGATGCAGAAAAGCTTTGTTAGTAGTATGATTAGTCCTAATCATATTTCTGGTCCCATAATGATGAACCAACCCTCTTATGAACACTTCAATCCATATGATTTATCTAACATGGCTGGTGTTAGTGGTGGTGGAGCATTCACAAAACAACTATTTCAAAACAATACTAATGTGTCTACAATGAATAATGGTATTGGAATGTTTAGTCAAATATCAATGGGAAATTATCATAGTAATGGATTGATGAAGAATATGGCAGAGAGTAACCAATTAGTTCTTGATTTCTTGGGAATTGGTGGTTCAAAGTCAAGTTTGCATGAACCACAACAGCAACAAAGATTGGAAGCATATATGGAAACAGTTAAACATTTGCATGATATAATCAACCTGCATAAAATGGTATTAGCTTGTATTTTTGTTTGACTTTTCATGTATGGAATCTGAAAACCTCAAATCATCTTACTCTTACAAACTAATTGAAACATTTCATTCCTCTAATTGTCTCAGCTAATTGAAACTTTTCAAACTAATTCTTAGATTGAAAAGTAAAACCCAGATTATGAAATGAGGAAAACAAATTACAAAATTCACAACACAATTGTATAAACAACCAAGTAATCAAATTCACAACACAATTGAAAATAAAAAAGTTGAAAATAAGAGTAAGAGAAAGTGCTTACGCATGATGAACCGATGAGAAGAGATTGAAGACGGAGAAGATGGAGACGGAGAAGACGGTGGCGATACAGAGACGAAGTTGGAACTGTGAGGTGACGGTGGCGGATACGAGATTGAGATGGAGAAGACGAGATTGAGACGGCGTTGCGATTCAGCAATACAGAGAAGAGGACACTTGGCTAGGATTATTACATGTGTAAGACTCATCTAATGGTTGGAAATGGTTTATGCACCATGCATAAATTTGGACTTATGGATATTAACTTTTGCCGCTAGTTACTAGTAGATTGTGGAGGGAATTTGTGTACTGCTAGTGTGATTTGTTGCTTCCGGCGTGAACAAAAAATGAAGTCAAAAAAATTTGTTTTTTTTCGTATAACTTTGATCCACAATTTTTTCTTTTTGTTGGTAAGAATTGATTGACTAATTTGAAATCATAAAAATCCATAAAGTATTTCGAAATCCACTAAAATCCTATATTGAAAATCTTGATTGTAAAAGATATTTTTTAAAAAAATCTTTTGAAATCCCACAAAGTCAATACAATCTCATAAAGTCTTTTAAAATCTTTGAGATTTTTTTTGTCAAAATTGTCTTTTAAAATCTCAATCCAATACACCCCCCTTAATCATGTATATTTAAGAAAAGAAGATATTTAAGAAAAGAAGATACTAATAAATTTACCAATCTATCCCTTTTCCATTTTTTTATTTTTTGACACATAATTAAACCAAGGGGCATACTTGTCTTTTCATACTAAATTTCATGTATTTTAGAAAAGAAGATACTAATGAATTTACCAATCTATCCCTTTTTCATTTTTTTATTTTTTGACACATAATTAAACCAAGGGGCATACTTGTCTTTTCATACTAAATTTTAATAAAATAATATTATTTTAATCATTATACTCTATTACACAATATTTTTATATTTTATTTCTAATATTTATATGGGACCTATATTTTTACCCATATAATAATAAAGTTGTCAATTTTTTTGTGATTTATATGGAACCTATGATTTTACTCATATGTCTCATATTAATACAATGACCTAATTTTTTTTGTGATTTATTAGGACCTATGTTTTTACTCATATGTTAATAAAATTGTTTATATTTTGATAATTTTTACGAGACTTATATTTATGCTCATATATTATTACGAGACCTAATTTTTTTAATTCAACTCATATGTATCATTCGAAATTTTGAAATTTTTTTCACTGTCATATTTAGTATATTATAGAACCAATCAGCTCATGTGTATCATTTAAAATTTAAAGTTTTTTCCAGATGTCATGTTTAGTAGTACATTATAAAAGTCTCTCTAGCAAAATTTTAACTTATTTTAAAAAGGGGTGAATTAAATATGCATTTTTAATTTGCGGCTTAAAATTTAAAATTTTTTCCGCGATCATCTTTAATACATTAGTAAAATCTCTTGCAAAAGGTTAATTTTTTTTTTATTGAGGGATGGATTAAATATGAATTTTTATGAATAACTAATATACATTAGACAAAATATCGGTCATAATTTTTTTGAAATAACTATTATGCATATGATAAAACATTATTGATAAAAATTTAAATTAACTTTTATTGACAGGGAAACAAGTTGCTGCTAATGAAAAATTTAAATAACTACTATACAAGGGAAACAAGTTTTTGTTGATGAAAAATTTAAATAACTATTATACACGAAAAATAAGTTGTTCCTAATGAAAAATTTAATTAACAACTATATCAATTTTAAATTATAAATAAAAATAGTTTTTCATCAAATTTGTCAACTTTAATATTTAGTAATATTTATAATTCAAATAAACGCGCACTAAAAAAGTATAAGATATATATTTATCAATAACTCCTAAAATAACTGCACGTCAGTACGAATTCATATTACTACTCCATCTATTTCAAAATGATAGAAAAAGAATTTTTGAACATATTATCACATGTAATCCTACCTTACTCTATAGTTATCATAGACTAGACAACAATCTTTACAATGGTGAATAATTTTATAACGGGAATAATTTTATACTATACAATACGCATCCTACGATAAAAAAAATCGCGGCAACGCCGCTACCCGTGCGTACGCACGGGTATTATGCTAGTTAAAGTATGAACACAAAATATTGAAGAATGATGAAAGGGAAGGGAGATGAAGAGAACTCAGGATCGAGTTTTTACCTTAACTCGTTTTGCCTATATATAATATTATAAATGCTTCAATAATTTAAAGTTTCATCTTTATTTAAAAGCAAAAGTATACTAAATCATCATAATAAAATATAATATTCGTAAACTTGGATCAAACTACACAAATTACTCATCAAATCATTAAGTAACATCCAAAAACAAGAAGGTAAAATAATCTCAAAGAGTTAAAACCTACGATTTTACATGATTTCAGCGATTTTAGAGTTATTTAAATCATGTAAAATCGTTTCAGACTACGGTTTTACCCAAAAAGGATTCTACCAGCGATTTAACTCGAAATGATAACCTAGAAACGTAAAATCTATAGTTTTTAGCTTTTAAATCGGGATTTTAACAACCTTGAAGAGAACCGTGGAAAATACAGAGATGGTGGAAAGAGAGAGAACAGAAAAATATAATGTACAAGCAATACATGGTATCATCACTCATCCAACAATTTAGATTACTCTCTCTCACGGTGGAAGACCTACTTCACTCTCCCACCCTAGAATCCGCCCATTTTTTCACACCATGAATTGTTGTGTAATTCAAAACGATCGTCATCAAACAGAGGGACTAAGAAGCATGTAGAACATTAGAAAAGGGTATGCAGTACAATCAAATTCAGAGATTTGATAACCTACCTGACAATGGCTTCCACCCAAAAGCAAACTAAATTAAAATATAAATACTCTCATCAAAATAAAATATCAATACTTTGTAAAAGTGATGTGGGAGGATATTTTAGTATTTTATTATTTTAGGTATATTTGATTTTAATATATTTTATTAAATTTGTAATTTTTATTTAGCTAGATTTATTATTTTCTTTTACTATTTTTTAGGTAGATTTGTTATTTTTACTTAGCTAGGTGTATTATTCTCTTTTACAATCTTTTAGGGAGATTTGTTATTTTTATTTTTCCCTATTATTTAAGCTAAACTATCGTAGCCTTGAATGCAAACTTTTTGATTCAATAAAAATATAGAGAATTTTCTCAAGTTTGGTGGATTATAAATTATTCTTTCTGGTGGATTCCAGAAACCCTTTTATCAGGTGTTCTTATTATAGGATTAGCTCTTGCTATTCCTTCCCGCTTCCGTACTGCGTCAGTTGGTATCAGAGCAGGTTTTCCCTGTTCTTTTCATACTGTGATCAGCCATGGGAGATAAACTAGCGACCAGGGCAGACCTTGCAGCCATAACTGCTTTAACTCCACATGTTGCGATGTTATCAAATCTTTTAATGAACAACAACAACAACTTTCGACGACATCATCGGGGTAAAGGACATGTTGTTTCTAAACTTACAACAACTAAGTTTGAAGCAAATGAACATGAGGTAAAAGAATGTACTGAAATCAATTTGTTTGTTGAGAATTGTCATGAGACAAACTATGTTTTGACGGCCAAAACAACAAACAGTAATAGTGATTTACCTGAACATGAGAGTGAGAAACACGAAGTGCAAAAAATCGATGACAATGAAGAGTTAAAGTCAATAAAATTTGTTGTTGATTTTGAAGATGGTGTTACTAAAAAGAAAGAGATCAATGAACAGGATGATTCGGAGAAAGGTGATGCAGATGAAGGTGACAAATCCAAAGATGAGAAGAAAGAGGTCGATGAAGTCGAGCAAGTTCACAATGTTACCAGAGATTTCCAACAAGATGAAGTTGTGGATTTTGAAATCAATAACACCAAATCGGTTATGGTTTCAAACGTCATCAACCTCGTGCAATCTGCTCCTTTAATTTGCGTCCAAACAGAGGCGAAACACAAAAAGGAGGTAATAACAACAAACTTGATGAAGGAGGAGCAGGGAAAAATAGTAGAGGAGAAAGAAATCCATCACACAATCTTGACCGATATCTCGCCGTTCTCGAAATCAATAGATTGGAAAGGGTGTGCAAAAGAAACTGAGATGCATAGCGTGGAAGAAATAGCTATGCAGGACCTTACGAAGTTCCCTGACTGTGGTCGAACTGCGATGGCGTTGCTACGGCAAGCTTCGCCGCCTAAGCCGCTGGATAAAGACAAAGTTGGGATTTCTGCTACAATACCCCGGTATTAAGTTTCTACTAAGATAAACGCATGAGCCAATATAAAGCTGATGAGACTCTTTATCAAGATGAGAACTCGGGGTCGAGTTCTTTTGAGGTGGAGGAGACTAATGTAGGAGAATATTTTAATATTTTAAGTATATTTGATTTTAATATATTTTATAAGATTTGTAATTTTTATTTAGCAAGATTTATTATTTTCTTTTACTATCTTTTAGGTAGATTTGTTATTTTTATTTAGCTAGTTGTATTATTCTCTTTTACAATCTTTTAGGGAGATTTGTTATTTTTCTCTATTATTTAAGCTAAACTATTGTAGCCTTGAATGCAAACTTTTTTATTCAATAAAAATATATAGAATTTTCTCAAGTTTGGTGGATTCCAAATTATTCTTTCTGGCGGATTCCGGAAATATGGTGGATTCCAGAAACCTTTTTATCAGGTTTGTCTCTTGCAACCTGTGTTCTTATTATAGGATTAGCGCTTGTTATTCCTTCCCGCTTCCGTACTGCGTCAAAAAGGAAATGAAAATAACCTAGCTTCTTGGATTATAGAGCAAAGATCACTCTCTCACACAAATACCAATACTGCCATATATTTGATTTGACTAGCTATGAAAAAGCTAAACTGATATAAACTCCACTACAAGATTAAAAGGTCGAATAAACTAGGTAAACCATAAAAAACAACACAAAAACTTCAACCATACTAAAGTAATTCACGAAAAAAGGATAAAAAGAGGTTTGAGAGGTCTTGAAAATCACATTTTAACCACCCTACTGCCTGATATTGTCACTGTTTAGGCAGTTATTTGAAGAGTCTGCCGGTGGTTTAGCAGGAGAAGTAGGTCCATTCACTTCTACAACCTTCTCACTTCCTGCTGCATCAGCAATAACCGATTCATTCGCCAAGGTTCCATCATTAGACTTGGGCAATATATCTGCTCCATTAGTTGTTAAATCATTTGACTTGGTGACCTGTAACTGAACAAGGTATTTGAAATGTTTAATCAGTAGGAGAAACCAATCAAATTGTATGTTCTTTAATGTATGTTAGTATCCTCAATTAAGGTGCGTTCAAATAAATGAAATGAGTAATTGTAAAGGTGCATACTATTTCTTTTGCAAAGGATTGTTCTTTGGCTTTTTTCTCCAGAATAATTTTTTCACGAGCCTCATAAAATGCAAAATCATCCAGGATGCATGTTTTGCTTGAATACTCCTTGAAAATTTTCAGAATTTCAATACCCTTCTCAAACTTAACCTGCACAAGGATATATATAGTTCAGAACTGTTTGTTGAAAACGGGGTTAATGGGAAACAAAACAAGCCTCTCTGAGTGAATACCTCTTGAGTGTCCCTACTGTTTGTCACAGGTTTGTTTTCATTGTTTTCAAGTGTGATGTGTCTCAACACATTATTTGGGACATCCTTAATGATATGCCACTTCACAGAAAAGCAACCGGTCCACCTGTCCTGCTGCCAATACTCTATGGTTCTGTCAAAATCAACCGGACTCACCATCTCTGCTAAACCAACAAATTGTCCACTAGTATTGACCTGTAACAAAAATCATTTGAGGCAAAAAGTGAGGCTTGGTAAAACCAAGAAACCATAAGAGTTCCCAACAAAATAATGCATTGAGTCGCTAACTCACCGAAAATAGCAAAAATATGGGACAGTCAACAGGCTTCTCCTTGGCTTCCTGATATGCAGCATCTAGCTTCTTGTTCCCATTAGGGGTGCTTGTCCACACATTATATTTCATACTTTTATGAATGTCATCCTCACTATAAGATTTGATGACAAAAAACTTCCCATCAGAATAACTCTCAGATAAATCTTCCCCATTGTACTGTTGCTTGTTGGGAACTGGAGTCACTTCTTGATTATCACTCTTGATAGGAAGGTCCTGTCCCTTGAGTAATAATGTGACATGTGCAACACTTTTGACATTTTTATCATCAGAACTATTGGAGCCTCGCGGTCCCTTGTTAAGCTCACCAAAGCCATCCACATTTCTTTTGACATGGTCAAATCCACGGCCATAACTTGAGGATTTAAACTTATCGTAAGAACTTGTTCTGGATCCATATGCAGTAGATCCGAAATTGGACCTGCCTTGGTATGTGTTTCCATATTGGCCGTACATTGCGTTGCTCGAGTACATCCCATTACCATAACCAGAATACAGTCCCTGTCCAGATGATTGTATGGAACTGTGGAAGTTCTGCAACCCAGGAACAATATTTAAAGTGAATTTTTGATAGGTAGTGAGTACAAGGAATCCAGACCATGTGGTTGGATAAACATGTAGAAATTATCAAAACGTGTATCACTACAACAGTCATACCCAAAATCAAATATGATGAAAAATTAATATATAAATGAAAAGTAGGTTGAGGATAATAGAGTCAATTTTGTGAACAACTTCAGATAGTCAAGAGGTTGAAAAATTAATATATAAATGAAAAATTAACATACAAAAAGTCATCATGCAATCAAGCTGAAGTTTCAAAGGTGAAAACAAATGTACGCAAGTAATTAGATCCTTTAGTCAAGAGGTTAGAAGCAAGAAGTTGGATGACTCAGTGAACATACCGTGAATTGTGGAAGTGGTTGGAGAATAGTGGTATTCCTTTGAAAGGAATAATCTTTGCCAGACATAGCTGGCGAAGATAATCCAAACTTTGCCCCATGTTTGGACTGCCTATCAGAAAATAAGGGATCTGAAGGGTATGATGGTTGAGTACCTACTCTTGGATCTTGATATCCCCCTGACACAGGAACATACGGATAGCCAGCCCTTTGATAAGAATCATTTGACCCAGTGTTATTTGAAGAATATCCATTGGTCCCAGTAGTGGTGCTTCCTTTGTTCAAAACTGATGAAGGGACATGTTCAGCAGTAGCAGCGGTTGAAGTTTTCCCTCCTTGAGAATTGACTTTGTTAGCACCGAATGTCCCATTGGCAGAAGCTGGAGAAGGATAATACGAAGGATACTGGTACTGTTGCAGCCCATAGAGCTTCTCATCATGTGGGTAACCATAATTTTGAGGGTACATGTAAGAACCACCATCTCCATAAACACCCTGTTATGCGGTTAATTAAACAAAATGTGGTTAAGATTGCTCATATTTCATTGTATAAAAACAGTAAGAAACAAATCATATTAGCAACAATACAAGTAGGAAGAAAGTAGAAAGCTGCACTTATAATAAATTGGTACACAGGAAATAACTAGGATTAAATATCCATGACAATCGTGCTCATTACAACAGCCACACCCTTGCTTTTATGCACTGGTATGTGGTATGACTTTCTTTGCTTGAGAAGTCAGTCTCATACCTGATACCTCCCCTACTTTATGCAAAATCAACAAAAGTAAGGAAAGTATAATTTCCTAGAAAACAATGGTGTCAGAATTGAGTTTTATTCTCAGAGGAAGTCGTTGTAGTTACTGTGAATGATGCCAGGGTCTTCAAAGTCAAACCAGATTACTAAAAAGTCTAGAGTTGGCGATCATCAAGAAAAAGAAATCATAAAAAACACACTGCAATTTAAATTTTGAAACAGAACACAATCATAAATAACTTTACGATGTTACACTTATGAAAAAAAATTGAGCTTTCAAAAAGAAATCAATCATGATTTTAGGAAGTACTAACTAGTAAGCAGCCATCCTCTTCGATTAATTTTGAAGTCAATATACAACAGAAATTACACAATATGCCAAATAGACCTTAATCATTTAAAAAAATACCAAAATATTAAAAATAAAATAAAAAATACATACACACAATTATCGCAAAGTCCAGTAACCAGAATAAGAAGTACATACTTGTGCCATTCCTCCATTAGCATTCACATAACTGGGATAAATGCTCCAATCATTCACATAACCGCCTTGCCCATCATAGCCTGTAGTTGTAGACATTCCCAAAACCATGTCATTTTTCTCCAGAGAAAATAATAAGTTATCAAATACATGTTTGCAGAAAATAGCAGTTTATTCACTTCCGCAACGCTACAGTTCTATAGCACCTTCGATAGGCGTTATTTAACAACACTATGTACTGAATCACGTATGGCATAACAATAGCAGCTTGTTCAAATTCTGCTACGTCAAATCCTGCTAATTGACAAGAATATGAATAAACAACCTCCACATTATCTACTTAATGTCATGATAGCTTACCTTACCTCCGTAATAGTATTCAGTAGAAAGGTGTCCATTCGGAACAAAACTCGCATTGGTATTAAATGGCTTGGGCACATCATTAGCTGGACCATGTCCATTCTGTGGATAGAAATAAGAATCAATCAATGAATTAAAAGACTGGTACAATGTTAAGCACACCAATGCTTGGTACATTGTTCAACCCTCACCTTCTTTGCCGGCTCAGGAACTGCAATCGTCCTGGTCTCAGAACCCAAAGTCATATTCTGCAGCAAATCTGTAGTGCCTATAAAAAATCATAGATCCCAAATTCTCTTCATAAATGAACATAAAAATAGTATTTTTCAAATCTCCACAAATTTTAAAGCACAAGACATTCCAAAAATGAACTAAAATTAACTCTAAACATAACATCCAATGGAAAAATTCCCTCATCTACATACAAACAAACACTTCTCATAGATCCCAAATTCTCTTCATAAATGAACAAAATAAAATAAAAGTACCATTTTTAAACTATCCACAAATTTTCATATGAACTAAAATTAACTCTAATCACTATGATCAGTGAAAAACGCGTCATCATAAATATGCAAAAGCAAGCATACCCACATATAAAAATCTGAACTTTTCGAATCTGAATGAACAATCATCAATTAGGATGAATCTAAAAATGCAAAAAAATGTGAAAAAAAACTAAGAAATGGTGAAATTGATTATTGTTACCATTTGGGCCAAGAGAAGTTCGAGTAATAGTAGAAATTTGTTTGCAAGCATGGATGTTCTTGAGAACAGATTCATCGAGACCAGAAAGGTGTTTGTGACCTTCCTTCAACATCGATTGCATACCGAAACCCATTTTGTTGCAATAAAAAACCCTAACCCTAAAACCCTAAAATTGGTGATTTGAAAATTTTGATGGTTTATTACACACTCTCAGTCTGAGTGTGACATTGACACATACTTCATTTCATGTATTCATCATATATACTGCAAACTATTTCAGGGTATGAAAAATCTTTTATCTTTTAAAAGGAAGCTTCATTTGCTCATAGACAAGTATTGTAATAATGTGTCACCTCTAAAAAAAAACTCCACATTCTACGTTAAAAAAACTCTTACTATGTTAACCCGGGTCTATACCGTGGTAGAGTACTATAAATGTACAAATTTAATGTTATAAAGTTGATACATATATTGTCAACAAAAAAAATGTTTTTATTTTATAAACCATACTATATTAGAAAGAAAAGTGGGATACAAAAAAGAGGGGGACCAAACCAAACCCTCAACAACAACTAAAAAAATCTATAAAAAGGAAGACCATCTCTATTTCTAGCAACATTAGCTCTAATGCTAGAAGGAGTAGAATCCCACCAAACAAAATCATTAACAATTAAGCCTAACTTAGTGAGTTTGTCAGCCACAGTGTTACTCTCTCTATACACATGAGTTACTAAAATCTCCATGTCAATAAGCTTTGCTAGACTATTTGACCATCTATTGTGAAGTTGCCAAGGAATGATTTTTGAGTTCTTAAAGGCTAAGATTGCAATCCTCGAATCACTTTCTATCCACAAATGCTTCCAGCCCCTTTCAAAAGCACACTCTATAGCCATAATGATACCCAAAATTTCTGCAAAGAAGACGGTTGCAATACCAATATTATAAGCAAAACAACCTAGGCTAGCTCCATTATGGTTTCTAAAGATACCAGCACAAACAGCCAAGCCAGGATTGCCAAAAGAAGAGCCATTCGTGTTACATTTAACCCAACCAACCAAGGGAGGATTCCAAATGATTTCAACAATGTTAGGAGATTTGGGAGGATGAAGATTTACATTAAAAAATTTTAGAATAACAAAATCTGCCATGGAAGAGGTACTTGTTTGAGAGGTAACATTACCCGCAATAGAAGTTGTGGAGGTAATCAAGGAGATTATTGAGGTATAGTTTGGCTTGATATTCTTAAATCTCGCAGAATTCCTACAAAGCCAAATATTGTTGAAAATAGACACAATGGCAGCAGATATAACAATTTGACACTGAGAGCTCCAACCTCTATTGGCTAACTTCATAACATCAACAATAAAACTGAGATTGATATTTAAATTCAAAACAGAAGAAAACCAGTTCCAAATAGAAGTAGCAAAAGGACAATGAAGAAATAAATGTAAAGAGGTTTCTGGTTGCATGCAACACAAGCTACACATGGAGGGAAGAAGAAAGCCTCTACTAGCCAAGTTCTCATCTATAGACAATCTATTATGAAATAATCTCCACACCATGAAGGATTTGGAAGGAGGAATAGCAGCATTCCAAATAAATCTTGTCCAATCAAGCTTCGGCCTTGCAGGAGAAGTGAAATGGTAAGCATCTTTAAGGCTAAGAACACCAGATTTTGAATGCTTCCAAATGAGCTGGTCTTGTTTTTCTTCAATGGGAATAGTGACTTTGAAGGGGGGAGGAAGGAAAACACAAGAGGGGGGTGGGGGGTTGAATTGTGTTTTTAGAGTTTTTAAAAAACTTTTCAAGATATAGATCTATCAGAGTCTTTTAGCAGCGGATTAATAATACAATCAAACAAAGATAGAGCAGAAAATCAAAAGCGAGAGACAGAGAGAGACACAAGGATTTTTATACTGGTTCCCCTCACAAACCGAGAGTACTCCAGTCCCCTTGCACTTCCAAGGGATTTCACTATAATCACTAAAGATTACAATCCTAGTGCTCAAGCCCACAAGCAAGAGACTTCTCTATTGCTCAAGTCACACAAGACAAGAGACTTCACAAATGCTCCAGAACACACAACAGGAGACTTTTACAATTGCTCAAGTTACAACTAACAAGAGACTTTTCCAAGTTACTCACACAAGAGTAAATCCTAAACTTCTAAGCTTAAAAACTATTACACAAAATAACTTTCAGAGGCTCAGACAGTTTGTTGTTCACTTAGATTGAAAGATAATATCAATTTAGCTTTTGTGTCTCTTCTGTGTATGTGCGTACAATTCTCTGCTTCTCTACACCTCTACACAGAAATTCTTCTAACTCTACATATATATATATGAGAGAAGAGAGAATTTGAGGCGTTGTAGAATTCCGTTGAGATGGACAGCTGTTAAATTCCAATTGCTTGAAACGTGGGTTTTGAATAACTTCCTAGAAGAAGTAATTCTGCTCCACAACTTCGTCCATGCTTTTCTGCTTGTCTAAATGCAGAAATAAAGGTACAGCACGCTCCTTGATGATAAGATCAAATTCCATTTGAACGTTGCAGTAGTGATGTCCTTTATACAGTCATCAGACTTAGAATGTTTTGAAATAAAGTACCATAGCCTTCTGATGAATGTTGGAATTCTTTGACTTCTGATAAACTTTGATTTCTGGAAGTTCTGACGGTCTTTGAATCTTTAGCTTCTGATAGTCCTTTGTAATTTCAGATTTTGAACGTCTTCGTCTTCTGAATGATACTAGACTTCTTAACGCCTTCAGAGATTCAATGCCAGGCAACTTCTGATCCATGTAGCTTCTGAGCGTTGTAGGCTTCTGAACTCTTTCAGAATATAATGCTTCAGAATCTATCAAAGTTTCTTTCAGAGCTTAAATTAAATGTGCTCATTCATAAATATAAATTTGTCCTGCACACTCAATTTAAAACATTAGTAATACCAATTGTCCATTTAATACTTTTGTTATCATCAAAACTTAGGGTGTTTTATAAATAAAACTCATTTTGTTCCAACAGACTTTGGTGACATGAGATATTAATGATGGGTAGGATTGCTGCAACTGCCAAGAGATGTGCCACTGCTGATTTGCAATATAGTCAGAAACTGTTGAATGAAGATTTGTCTGCACATGATGCGGAAAATTGAATAGACTACTAAGAGCTGATCCACACAAATCATGATTCCATAAGTTAATTTTAGAACCATTTCCAAGCTGCCATCTAGAATTATCCATGAAAATTTAAGAATGAGATTTCAATCTGTTGGTGTTTTGTATGTTGGCCTCATTTTGCAAAAACATGTTCAAGCAAGATGTTGGACCAGATGTCGTAGCATGTGGGTACAACATCTGTCTTGCCGGTATTTAATGCTCTATTTGCGCGCCATATCTTTGAAGATTATCTGAAGCACTATTTTCGCCTTACTTGCTTATCAAGACGCACGCCTTTAAACAAGGGTTTATTAGGTGGTTGGACCAAGATATACTTTCCAGAAGATGCTACGCCATTTATGGAAACAAGTGATTCTTTCCATTACATGTGTGCTGGACTTTGCAAAAGGACAGCTGAAGATTAAAGCCCAAGATGAAGACCTAGCCCATGCTAACTCAGGTCATATAAATATGTGAAGACAAAAACCTAAATGGTTACTGAAGCCGTATTTAAAGAATATAGTTTTAGGGTTTGAGTCTTGTTAATTGTAAGCCTTTTCTTGTGGATTCTATAACACAAGCTTAGGCCTGTTTGGTTTGTTATTTGTATAACTTCTCCCAAGCTTTTAAGCACGGAGACTATTTTGTTGTTTGGTTAGTGAAACCGCACTGTTCGTAGAACTGAATAATCACGAGGTTCGTGATAGAAAGGAAGTGAGACGGGGTCTCAAACTTAGGAGTTCCTAGGTTGAGTTAGCACGGGTAGAGTCTAGGTGATAAGTCGTAAACTTGTATGTTTGCTGTGGGCTTAGAACTAGATCTATTATAGTGGATTCCTTCCTGGCTTGGTAGCCCCCAGAGTAGGTCGTTGTGTACGCCGAACTGGGTTAACAATTCTCTGTGTTATTTACTTCATTGTCTGTTGTTTTTACTTGTTGATTTTAATCTACTGTGGACATACGCTGGAGCATTTGTCTTAGCATTAAAACTGGTTACGGACGACAATTGCTATAGCTTCTGTCTTAACATCTGTCCTCAGTAGGTGCCAGAATTTCAATTGGCATCAGAGCAGGCACCCTGTTCTGCGTGGGTGAGGACCAGGGAAGTTACTTTCTGGCATAATGAACAAGGATGGTGGCTATGTCAACAGACCTCCACTTCTAGATGGATCAAACTATGATTACTGGAAAGCCAAAATGGTGGCATTTATTAAATCACTTGATAGCAGATCTTGGAAGGCTATCCTAACGGCATGGGAGCATCCAATGATACGTGACAAAGATGGTAAAACTACAGGTGAACTAAAACCAGAAGCGGATTGGACCAAGGAAGAGGATGAGCTTGCACATGGTAACTCCAAGGCGCTAAATGCCTTATTCAATGCTGTGGACAACAACATTTTCAGGATGATCAAACAGTGCTCAGTGGCTAAGGAAGCATGGGAAATTCTAATGACTACACATGAAGGCACCGCTAAGGTGAAGAATTCAAGGCTACAGCTTCTGACCGTAAAGTTTGAGAATCTAATGATGGGTGAAGGTCAATCTGTTCATGACTTCCACATGACCATTCTAGATTTTGCAAACAACTTTGATGCTCTAGGAGAAAAGCTAAGCGAGGAAAGAATGGTAAGAAAAATGCTTAGATCTCTTCCTAAGATGTTTGATATGAAAGTCACTACCATAGAAGAAGTACATGATATAGGAGTGATGAAACTTGAAAATTTGGTGGGTTCATTACTAACCTATGAGCTGGCTGCTCAAGAGAAAACCGAGAAGAGGAAGAAGAGTATAGCTCTTGTAACCAACACCACTGAAAGTGAGGAAGTAGAAAATGGTTTAGAAACTGATGAAAATTTATCTGAAACTATGGCACATCTAGGCAGGCAGTTCAATAGAATATTAAAGAAGATGGATGGAAGAGGCAGGACAAATGCTAAAGGCAATTTCTTTGATAATAACAGAAAGTTTAATGGTGAAAGAAAATACAGACCTGAGGAAAAGGCCAGTACTGGAAAAGGTGTTCAATGTCATGAATGTGAAGGCCATGGACATATTAGAGCTGAATGTCCAACATTCCTGAAGAAACAGAAGAAGGTTATGGCTGTCACTTGGTCTGATGAAGATGACTCTGAGGATGATGACTACTCTGAGTCTGCAAATCACATTACTGCACTTACTGGATTTATTGAATCTGAATCAGATGATGAAGAATTGACCTTTGATGAACTAGCTGCGTCCTATAAAGCACTGAGTCAGAAGAGTGAAAAGGTTTGTCAGCAGCAACAAAATGTTATAAGTAAATTGCAAGATGAGAAGGTGAAGCATCAGACTCAAATATCTCAACTCACAAAGCAGCTACAATCTGAGAAGGCAAAGCATCTGTCCGAGGCTTCTGCTCTTAGAGATGAGGTAACCACATTGAACTATCAGCTGACTAGTTTAAATAAACAGCTTAGACTGCTAAATAATGGAACTGAAAGATTAGATATACTGGTTGAGGGTCAAGTTGCTGGGAAACCTAAGGGTATTGGAGTAGAATATAACTATCCTAATAAGAAAAATGTTACTTCTACTAGTACATTTGTTCCTGCTAAAGACACTTATGATCCCACTGAAACCAGACAGATGCCACAGCATGTTCAACAACATCAGCCTGCCAAAATAATTCCTAAGCCTAAGGGATGGATCTGTCATTATTGTGGTAGAAAGGGTCACATCAGACCTTTTTGTTTTAGATTATATGGGTTTCCAAGATGGTATAGTAATCCCAGGTACGAATCTGATTCAAGAAATACAAAGAAGGAATGGAAACCAAAGGCAAATGATGTTGCTCACATAGCTCATACATCTCTGAGAGTTTCGTCCAGAAATGATTGGTACTTTGATAGTGGTTGCTCAAGACATATGACTGGTGTTGAAAGTTATCTAACCAATGTTAAAGCTTACACTACTAGTTATGTTACTTTTGGTGATGGAGCCAAAGGTCAGATCAAAGGCATTGGAAGTCTCACTGCAAATGGGTTGCCTAAGCTTGAGAATGTTCTTTTAGTGGAAGGATTGACTGCAAATCTCATAAGCATCAGTCAATTGTGTGATCAAGGAATGAAAGTGAACTTCACGAAGTCTGAATGCATTGTCTCAACTGAAGATGGTGAATCTGTTATGAAAGGAGTCAGGTCTAAAGATAACTGTTATTTATGGATTTCTGAAGAAAGTGCTCAAATTTCCTCATGTCTCATCACTAGAGAAGATGAAGTCAAGTTATGGCATCAAAAGATGGGTCATCTTAATCTAAGGAGTATGAAGAAAGTCATAGCTGAAGATGCAGTAAAAGGAGTACCTAAACTGAAGATAGAAGAAGGAAGCATATGTGGTGAATGTCAAATTGGGAAGCAGACAAAGATGCCACACCCGAAGCTGCAGCATCTGACTACATCAAAGGTGCTTGAATTGCTTCATATGGACTTGATGGGGCCTATGCAGGTTGAAAGTCTAGGAGGAAAGAGATATGCGTTTGTTGTTGTAGATGACTACTCAAGATTCACTTGGATCAACTTCCTCAGAGAAAAGTCAGACACTTTTAGTTCTTTCAAGGATTTATGTAAACAACTTCAAAGAGAAAAAGATAGTGTCATTGTCAGAATAAGGAGTGACCACGGTAGAGAATTTGAAAACTCAAGATTCTCTGAGTTTTGCACTGCTGAAGGAATAGGACATGAATTCTCTTCACCTATTACACCTCAACAAAATGGTGTAGTTGAAAGAAAGAACAGAACTATACAAGAATGTGCTCGTGTCATGCTACACTCAAAGAAACTGCCTCAACACTTTTGGGCTGAAGCTATGAATACAGCATGTTACATTCTCAATCGTGTCACTTTAAGAGCTGGAACCACTAAGACCTTATATGAATTGTGGAAAGGAAGAAGACCTACTATCAAGTACTTTCATGTATTTGGAAGTAAGTGTTACATTCTGATAGACAGAGAGCAAAGGAGGAAAATGGATCCAAAAAGTGATGAAGGTATATTCTTGGGATACTCAACCAACAGCAGAGCTTACAGAGTGTATAACTCCAGAACTCAAGTGATGATGGAATCAATGAATGTTGTGGTAGATGATGTATCATCTGACGCTAAGACAGATGAAAGTCCAGAAGCTGAAGCATTTGAATTCCAGCCTGAAGAAACTGCCAGTATAGAAGAGTTTGAGGTAACACCTGATTGTCCTATCACTGATGATACTGTTGCTCCAGTTAGTAAAGAACCATCTATCAGAGTCCAGAAAAATCATCCCAAGGATCTGATCATAGGCAATCCTGATGAAGGTATTACCACAAGAAGAAATCAAGATATAATCTCTAACTCTTGCTTTGTGTCAAAAATAGAGCCAAAAAATGTCAAAGAGGCTCTCATGGACAATTATTGGATTACTGCTATGCAAGAAGAGTTGAATCAGTTTGAAAGAAGTGAGGTTTGGGATCTAGTTCCTAGACCAAAAGGGTTGAATGTAATAGGCACTAAATGGGTTTATAAAAATAAATCTGATGAAAATGGAACTATTACAAGAAACAAGGCGAGGCTTGTGGCACAGGGATACACTCAGGTGGAAGGTTTAGACTTTGATGAGACCTTCGCCCCAGTTGCTAGATTAGAATCTATACGGCTGTTACTTGGTGTTGCATGTGTTCTGAAATTCAAACTGTTTTAGATGGATGTTAAGAGTGCTTTTCTCAATGGATACTTAAATGAAGAGGTGTATGTGGAACAACCAAAAGGCTTTGTGAATCCAGATCTTCCTAATCATGTCTACAAGTTGAAGAAAGCTTTATATGGATTGAAACAAGCTCCCAGGGCTTGGTATGAGAGATTGACTGAATTTCTTGTCAATCATGGATACAGGAAAGGAGGACATGATAAAACTCTGTTTGTAAAAGAAGAACATGGTAAACTAATGATAGCACAAATTTATGTTGATGACATAGTGTTTGGTGGGATGTCAAGTCAGATGGTGGAGCATTTTATCAAACAGATGCAGTCAGAGTTTGAGATGAGTTTAGTTGGGGAATTAACATTTTTTCTTGGACTTCAAGTGAAGCAAATGGATGAGACAATATTTATCTCTCAGAGTAAGTATGCAAAAAATATTGTCAAGAAGTTTGGTATGGATACCGCTACTCACAAAAGGACTCCAACACCTACTCATTTAAAGTTGACAAAAGATGAGAAGGGTGTTAGTGTTGATCAGAGTCTCTACAGAAGTATGATAGGGAGTCTCCTATATCTTACAGCTAGTAGACCTGATATTAGCTTCGCAGTGGGTGTATGTGCAAGATATCAAGCTGATCCTAAGATGAGTCATTTAACTCAAGTGAAAAGAATCCTCAAGTATGTTAATGGCACATGTGACTACGGCATGATGTACTCACAAAGTGACAATTCTCAACTCATTGGGTATTGTGATGCAGATTGGGCTGGCAGTGCTGATGACAGAAAAAGCACTTCTGGTGGTTGTTTCTTCTTGGGAGAAAATTTGATATCATGGTTCAGTAAGAAACAGAATTGTGTGTCTCTCTCAACTGCTGAAGCTGAATACATTGCAGCTGGGAGTAGTTGTTCACAACTTGTCTGGATGAGACAGATGCTAAGGGAGTATAATGTTGAGCAAGATGCTATGGCATTGTACTGTGATAATCTAAGTGCAATCAATATCTCAAAAACTCCTATACAACACAGTAGGACAAAGCACATAGACATTCGTCATCACTTTATCAGAGATTTAGTAGAAGAGAATGTGGTGGTTTTAAAACATGTTGCTACTGAGGAACAACTCGCAGATATATTCACGAAAGCACTAGATGCTAACCAATTTGAGAAGCTAAGAGGCAAATTAGGAATTTGCCTGCATGAGGATTTGTAGCAGTTAATGTCTGAAATGCGTGCAGCAGTTATTCTCTCTCTTTACTCTTATGTTGCGCACGCTAATTTAGGGAAAGTCTTAAAAACTTCCCTTAACTACTTCATCACACGCTACATTAGTGTGATAAGTTCTGATATTGTTGTTAAGAATCACTCTAGTTCTGAGACTGAGAAGACTAAGCTTGTTGTTGAAGAAGTTGAAAAGAATTCTGAGTTGGAGAATTTAGGGAAATCTGATCAGGTTGAAACCCTAGATACTGTTGATGTGAATACTGTTAAGGATCCTGAGGCTGCTCCTAGTACTGATGACATGGAAGTGGATATTGACCCTGTAGCAAAGGTTACTGAAACTGGTGACACCATGGTTGACAATGGTCTGAATATCATCAAGGACCCTGTTCCTCAATCTGACGTTGTGCCAGATGCTGAAGCATCTTTGAACCAACAGGTTCCTCGTCCTAATACTGTAGCTGACGTATGTTCTGATACTGGTTTTAGTAGTGATGATACTGATAAGTCTCTACCCCTGGTGAAGACATTTGGTGCTGGTGTTGCTAAGAGACTAAGGAGCAGTTCTGGTAAAGCTATAGCATCTGCCCCACAACCCCCTGTTGTAGAATCAGTGAAGCAACTTGCCAAGAAACCCATGTATGGTCCCTCTCGACCTAAGAGTCGTTTTGATACTCCTGTTGTCCAGAAGAAACAGTTGAAGAGAAAGGCTGTAGAGAGTAACTCTGTCTTTGAGGAAGAAGTGTCTAAAGATGAAGCATCTGGTGAAGCTTATGTTGGCAGACAAAGTGTAGGTGACAAGAAGGTACTTGCTAATGTACCTGAGGTTGCTATTGATAATATTTTCTTTCATCTTGCTAGCTGTGTAGACAAATGGAAATATGTTCAGAGAAGGGTAGCTCTGGAAAGAGAGCTTGGAGAAGAAGCCCTGGAGTGCACTGATATAGTGAGCTTGATTGAAGAAGCTGGTGCTGGAAATAATGATGTTGATGCTGATGGTGAACCTATGATAGAGAGCTCTGATGAAAGCTCCTCTGAATGATGTCCTTGCTCCTGTGTTTTACTGCTCCTATTGTTTTTGTCTGTCTGAACCTTGAGGGCTACGCCCAGGATATCTTGTGCACTTCCATGTGCTGCTGGTCTGTAATTATGCTACTATGATGTGTTGCTACTTCTGTTTGTCAATGCATGACACATTATGTTTGTCAAAATTATGGCTAAAAAGGGGGAGTAGTAGTAAAGATGCATGTTATGTTCGTGATAATGCTGTGACACATGTTACACCATCTGGTGTGCTATGATTGAGGGGGAGCAGGTATGCTATATCTGTATGTGTATGTTTGTTCTGTTGAGGGGGAGTATTCTCTACTGTGATATATGCATGAACTCAGGGGGAGCAATCTACTTTTGTTGTGATGCATGTTGTGTGTGACAGATGTCATTCCAAATGCTAAGGCATCTTGTCTGTTTCAAAGGAATCCACTTTTACTTGTTACCGGAGAATTTATTTTTCTCAGTGGTGTAGGAATTTATTTTTCCTATGGTGATTCATATTTGTGGGAATTTATTTTTCCCTGGTTTAACTGTATGGCGCTTATGTGTGAGAGTTTATTTCTCTCCTATCTTGTACCCTATGAGGCTAAGTTGTGTATTTCCGCTGTTGCATGCCTCTGATGCTGCCTGTTAATTATTTCTCACTTGAAGATCTCTTTTGAAAATAATGTGACAATGTATTATCTTCTTTCTTAGCTGTGTGTTTGCGTTGACTTGAAGGAAGGTATGTACTGCATCTCTCCAGAATTGGTCTTAGTTTGTTTTAGCCAAAATTTGCCAAAGGGGGAGATTGTTGGTGTTTTGTATGTTGGCCTCATTTTGCAAAAACATGTTCAAGCAAGATGTTGGACCAGATGTCGTAGCATGTGGGTACAACATCTGTCTTGCCGGTATTTAATGCTCTATTTGCGCGCCATATCTTTGAAAATTATCTGAAGCACTATTTTCGCCTTACTTGCTTATCAAGACGCACGCCTTTAAACAAGGGTTTATTAGGTGGTTGGACCAAGATATACTTTCCAGAAGATGCTACGCCATTTATGGAAACAAGTGATTCTTTCCATTACATGTGTGCTGGACTTTGCAAAAGGACAGCTGAAGATTAAAGCCCAAGATGAAGACCTAGCCCATGCTAACTCAGGTCATATAAATATGTGAAGACAAAAACCTAAATGGTTACTGAAGCCGTATTTAAAGAATATAGTTTTAGGGTTTGAGTCTTGTTAATTGTAAGCCTTTTCTTGTGGATTCTATAACACAAGCTTAGGCCTGTTTGGTTTGTTATTTGTATAACTTCTCCCAAGCTTTTAAGCACGGAGACTATTTTGTTGTTTGGTTAGTGAAACCGCACTGTTCGTAGAACTGAATAATCACGAGGTTCGTGATAGAAAGGAAGTGAGACGGGGTCTCAAACTTAGGAGTTCCTAGGTTGAGTTAGCACGGGTAGAGTCTAGGTGATAAGTCGTAAACTTGTATGTTTGCTGTGGGCTTAGAACTAGATCTATTATAGTGGATTCCTTCCTGGCTTGGTAGCCCCCAGAGTAGGTCGTTGTGTACGCCGAACTGGGTTAACAATTCTCTGTGTTATTTACTTCATTGTCTGTTGTTTTTACTTGTTGATTTTAATCTACTGTGGACATACGCTAGAGCATTTGTCTTAGCATTAAAACTGGTTACGGACGACAATTGTTATAGCTTCTGTCTTAACATCTGTCCTCAGTAGGTGCCAGAATTTCACAATCCACTCCATAATGAGGAGTAAATATGATAACCAATGAAACCATTAACTCTAACCACCCTACTTCTCAAAAAATTTGCCCAATGAATGTCTGAATTCATCGGCTCCCAAAAAAGCTTTAAATTAGAGGCTTGGTTCAAATAAGATAAAGATCTAATACCTAAGCCACCTTCATCCTATTGGAACAAAATATGTGTTAATATACACCCTTAGGTTTTGATGATAACAAAGTATTAAATGGACAATTGATGGTACTAATCTTTTAAATTAAGAGTGCAGGAGAATCCAACGTTATATCGAGAGCACACTTAATTTAGACTCTGATGAAACCTATGGAAGTCTGAATCTTTACACTCTGAAGGAGTTCAGAAGCTACAACGTGGTCAGAAGCTAAACAAAGTTCAGAAGCTCAAAGAGGATCAGAATGTCTGCAAGAGTTCAGAAGCTCAGAGAAGTTCAGAAGCTCAAAGATGTTCAGATGCCTACAAGAGTTCAGAAGCTATCTGCTAGTCATGAGTCATTCAGAAGATGAAGACGTTCAGAAGCTGAATTACGAAGGACTATCAGAGGCCATCCATTCAAGACCAATCAGACTCCAAGTTATCAAAGGTTCATCAGAAGCAAAGGAATTCCCCAAATCATCAGAAGGGCTACATCAACTACTCTTATCAAGCCTGATGATTTGTTCTAAGGTCAACTAATTACAACGGTCACAAAGGATATGATCCTTCTCTCTCTAGGAGCTAGTTGTACCTTACTACTGTACTTTGGACAAACAGTAAAGGTGAAGCTTCACTGCAAAAGAAGACATGGCTTTACTCAACGGATCTTCAAAGACTACAGCTGTCCATTTTACAACGGGAATTTCTCCAACGTCTCAATGTCTTTCTCAACTCATATAAATATGCCAAAGAAAGAATTGATGACTAACGATCTTCATTAGAAAACATCTCTCAGAATAAAGTGAGAATTTGAATTGTAATAGATAACATCTCTCAAATGAAGTGAGAATAGAAACTAGCTTAAGTCTCTGAAGTTATTATGTTTGTAATAAGTTTAAGCTTATAAGTTAGTAGTAAGTCTTCTGCTTAGTGTAGAAGCAAGTAAGTCTTCTGCTTAGTGTAGAAGCAAGATAGTCTTCTGCTTAGTGTAGAAGCACACAAGTCTCAATCTTAGTGATTAGAGCAAAGAAGTCTTCTGCTGAGTGTAGGAGCAAGGAAGTCTCTCTGTCTTGTGTGACTTAGAGCAGGAAGTCTTGAGCTTGTGTGCTTGAGCAAGGAAGTCTCTGATCTTGTGTGATTAGAGCAAGGAAGTCTCTCTGTCTTGTGTGACTTAGAGCAGGAAGTCTTAAGTCTTGTGTGACTTGAGCAAGGAAGTCTTGAGCTTGTGTGCTTGAGCATCTGATTGTAATCTTAGTGATTATAGTGAACTCTCTTGGAAACAAGGGGACTGGAGTACTCTCAATTTGTGAGGGGAACCAGTATAAATTGTTGTGTGTTCTTCTCTCTCTCACTCTCTCATTTACTCCTTCATCATTCACTTAGTCATAAGTTAATTGTGTGAACAATTCCGTGTTGGAACAAAATGAGTTTTAATTATAAAACACCCTAAGTTTTGATGATAACAAGGTATTAAATGGACAATTGGTATTACTAATGAATGATCTAGTGTGCAGGAACAAAGTAAAAATATCATCCACGTAGATCATCATTTGGGCATCTGAAGGACACAGTCTAAAGTGTTAAGGCTCTGAAAGTGCTGGAAGCATCAGAGCCTCTGAAGAAGTCCTCAGAGGCCAAAGAAAGAAACACAGTCTGAAGCGTGTGTACATCTTCAGAAGATCAAATAAACGATATCATCAGATCCTGAAGAACTCTCTCTGAAGAAAGACAACAATGCAATAGTACAACGGTCCTGTCAAAGAGTACAACCGTCTTGTCAACAAAAAGGAGAGTGTACAACCAACGGTTCTTTTCTCAAGGTCTTTATACCTAGAGTATAAATAGAAGACATCCTGATAGAGAGAAGATTACTGGAAGATCATCTGAACTCAGAAAGATTCAAATCATATTCAAAGCTGTGTACTGTGTTATTCTTTCTAGTGTTATATTCTAAGTTAAATATCTTTTGATATTACAGACTCTGAGCTTAGTGTTTAGAGAGTCTTGCTTAGAACTTTCAGTCCTACTTAATTTGTGTATTAAGTTAGTTTGTGAAGTCTCTTTGTCTAGTGTGACTTAGAGCAGGAAGTCTTAAGTCCTGTGAGATTTAAGCAAGGAAGTCTTAAGCTTGTGTGCTTAAGCAAGGAAGTCTCTAATCTTGTGTGATTAGAGCAAGGAAGTCTCTTGCTTGTGTGCTTGAGCATTAGTTGTGTAATCTTTGTGATTATAGTAAAATCCCTTGGAAGTACAAAGGGACTGGACTACTCTCGTTTTGCGAGAGGAACCAGTATATAACTTCTGTGTGTTCTTTCTCTCTCTCTCTCTCACTGTTTTATTTGTGTTTTGCGGTTAGTCTAGTTTATCATATACGCTGCATTTCTATATTTCTTAAAGCAAAAGAAACAGTTTTTCAAAACACAATTCAACCCCCCCTTCTTGTGTTTTTCACCTTCAATTGGTATCAAGAGCTCCGGTTCTGTCTATTAATCACTTCACAGTGAGACAGTAAAAGATCTTTGAAAAACACTGTATGTCTGGGGAAGAAACATCTACACCTGCACCTATTCCTACTGTCGCGGTGATTTTTGGATATCGAGTTATTAATTAACTTCGAATCGCAATTTAATGTTCCACCACTGATCTTTAATTTATCCGAGGGAAAGGGAAAAAGTTCGAAAAAACCCTATTTTTAGAGAACAAGGTTCGGGGGTTGGTTATACGAAGGGAAGGTATCAGCACCCTAAGTATCTATAGTACTCTATAGGAACCTCTTGTTTTTATTCTATCTATGCGCTTTATTTTAATTTCTTGTAAAAAATGTATAAGTGGGAAATTAAAGTGATGATAAAAAATGCTTAAAGCGATGAAAAAGAAGAAAAATATTTTTGTTGATTTTATTGATTGGAGAGACGAGTCTCATGCCTACGTACCCGAGGGATCAAACCACCGTAGTTCGGGTTAAAAAAGCGGAGTGATTTGTTTGTTTAATTTTAAAGTTTTGAAAAAGGTTTTAAAGATAACAAGAAAAAGTGTGAGTTTGATTTATTTTTTATTTGTGAAAGAAAATCTAAATGATTAAGATTGATTTGAATTTTGATTATGAAATAAGACGTGGACACTTGGTTTAAAATCCAAGGTTTATTGATAAAAATGAACGATTGGTTTAAAGTCCAAGGTTTATGGCGATAAAAAGAACGCTTGGTTTAAAATCCAAGGTTTTTTTGTGATGAAAAGAGTACTTGGTTTAAAATCCAAGTTTTTTGATAAAAAGAACACTTGGTTTAAAGTCCAAGGTTTTTGATAAAAATGGTACTTGGTTTAAAGTCCAAGATTTTCGATAAAAAGAACACTTGGTTTAAAGTCCAAATTATTTGTGATAAAAAGGGTATTTGGTTTAAAGTCCAAATTATTTTTGATAAAAAGGGTACTTGGTTTAAAATCCAAGGTTTTTGACGAGAAAAAGGAACACTTGGGTTAAAGTCCAAGGTTTTAGCGAGAAAAAGAAGCCATTGGTTTAAAGTCCAAGGCACTTGGTTTAAAATCCAAGTTCGCGATAAAAAAGACACTTGGGTTAAAATCCAAGGTTTTCACGATAAAAGACACCGTTAGTTTAAAGTCCAAGGCACTTGGTTTAAAATCCAAGTTTTGCGATAAAAAGACTCTTGGGTTAAAATCCAAGGTTTTCACGATAAAAAGACGCCGTTGGTTTAAATTCCAAGGCACTTGGTTTAAAATCCAAGTTTCGCGATAAAAAGACTCTTGGGTTAAAATCCAAGGTTTTCACGATAAAAAGACGCCGTTGGTTTAAATTCCAAGGCACTTGGTTTAAAATCCAAGTTTCGCGATAAAAAGACTCTTGAGTTAAAATCCAAGGTTTTCACGATAAAAAGAAACGTTTGGTTTAAAGTCCAAAGCTTTGAAAAATGTATGATGACAAAAAAAATTTGATGCTTGATGATGTTGAAAAGAAATTGTGTTGACTTTTTTGAAAGAGGTTTTGACTTCATTTTTGAGAATAAAGTGATTAATTATTTTTGAAATGGAATGTTGGGTTCCAAATAAAAAAGGTAGCACTAAAAGAATAATAACGTCGCAATAAGCAAATTAAGCGCGAAGACAATCCGTAATGATATTTTGATCAAAACGGTGTCTTTTCCCTCTGAATTTAATATTACGCGTATGGACATAATGCGATAAAAAATAAACATGCATGAGATGCAATTTTTCATTCAGGGGTACATTTGTTCCTAATTACATTCTAAAATATTTGCAAGAAAATAAACATGAAATGATGCAAGAGAGGGGATGCTATGCAATTTTATTTATAGCTTACACTTGGCCTAATTACATTCTAAGTTCAAGAGCAAAAGTAAGTGATGATTAATAAAGCAATAAACACTCAATATTGTGATAATAATAATTTTGCAAATAATAAAGGTAAAAATAATAAGTAAATGGATGCGATGGAATAATATGATATGAATGAATAAACATAAATATGAGACTTAAAAAAAATGAAAATAAGCCTCAACATCATGCTTTACAAGGCTGAAAATAGCTAAAAATAGCTTATGCCAAAAGCACTTATCTCATAAGCTCAAAAATAAAATTAAATACAGAGAGGGGGTGCGAATATTAAAACGTAATGAAAAGGGGGTGCGAATAGTAAAACGAGTTAGGCCCAGTCCAACAAAAAAGCCCAACTGTACAAAAAAAGTAAATGGTTCGATCAGGGCCGTCTGATTGATCAAACGTCCCTGATTTGATCACAGGAGAGGTTAATCATGGACGTTGGAACATATCTAAGGGGTTCTGGGTGCGCTGGTGCACCATAAGGACATGCACCAGCCCGCACCTGATTGGGTCAGGGTATAAATACCCAAAACCCAAAAAATTTCTCATTTTCTCACATTCTTTCTCTCTCTCGGCCGAACCCTCTCTTCTCTTCTCTCTTCTTTCTCTGCTAGGGTTCATCCCTAGGGATGAACAAGGGATGAATCTTCATCCCTTCCGGCGAGACGCCGCCACGCCGGAGCGATTCCGGCGTCGGCTCCACCGGCCAGAATAAAAAATATTCGAAAAATCAAAACTTTTTTAACCAAAACTCTTCTCTAACCCTTTATAAACACAAATCCGAAACTAAAATCCTCTAAATCCTAACCAAACGGCACAGATCGGAAAAAAAATAAAAAAGGTAAAAGTTCAACCTTGTATGTTTTTTGATTCTGATTGTGATTGCTTCTTCTTCTGTGTGTTTCGGTTTCTATTTTTGATTTGTTTGGGTTCTGGTTGTTTGAAAGAAAAAAAAAAACAAGGTATTTTTGGTTCTGATTAAAAATAGGAAGTATTTTGTTTGTGTTTTTTTTTTGGAGAAAATAAAAAAAGGTTGATACTTTGTGTTTGTTTCTTTGGTTTTGATTTTAAAAAAAAAAGATATGAGATTGTTTGTTGATTTGTTTTTTTCTATATCTGGATTGAAAGAAAAAAAAATTGTTGACTTGTGATTTTGCTAGAAAAAATAGGTTAGTGTTTGGTGTTATGTTTTCTGTGATTTGAAGAGGAAAAAAATGGAGGTTTAGGGTTTGATATTGTTGTTCTGCGGCTGAGGCAAAATTCTCTCTTCGTTTTCCCATCTAATTTCTGTTCAATATATACCCAAAGATTAGGGTTTTGAATGTTCAAAGGACTTGGCTTGAATCTGTATAATTCTATTATTTGATGGACAAACTTGAATTTCTGGCAAAAAGGACACTGACAGAGAAGAAGCGTGAAAGTTGACTTTGTTATTTTCTAATTAAAAAAAGAAGAGAAAAAAAAACAGAAATAAATAATTAAATAATTAATAATAATAATAATAAAACAAAAATTAAAAAAAAAAGGGAAAGGGGAGATGCAGACGCTGCTTCTCCTTCTTTTAATATTTTTGTTTATTTATTTTAATAAAAATAAATAAAAAAGATAATAATAATAATAATAATAAAGATAAATACAAAAGAACAATGAGGTATTTTAAAATACCTCTCTGCCGAAATTTTTCTCGAATCTCGAAGCAATTTTTTTTGAAACACATATGTCGAAATTTCTTGAAAAAGTGGCGATTATTCAGGACTAAAAAACATGACTTGCAAAAATAATGTGGGTCAAAAAATGGGGTATGACAGATGCCCCTATTTAAGTTTCTTCCACCGGAGATTAAAAGGATGTTTTTTGATGATATATGTTTTTGTTTTGATTCAACGGTGGATGAGACTTAAATACAGAGTACGCCATTTTTGACCGGACTAAAAAAATGCTATGATATGATGTTATGAGTTTTATGCTTATGAGTGTTATGTTTACAAGTGTTTGAATGTAATGAAGATTATTTGACAGAAGTAATGAAGACAGAAAGCGATAAAGTCCTGTATGCGGACAGAAAGCCGTAAAGTCCTATGTATGGACAGAAGTAAAGACAGAAAGCAGTAAAGTCCTGTGTGCGGACAGAAGCAAATAAAGTCTTGTGCGCGGACAGAAGTAAAGACAGAAAGCAATAAAGTCCTGTGTGCGGACAGAAGTAAAGACAGAAAGCAATAAAGTCCTGTGTACGGACAGAAGTAAAGACTGAAAGCGATAAAGTCATGTGTACGGACAGAAGTAAAGACAGTGTCCACCAACATTGTGGGATGGTGAGGACAAGTAAAGGCAGTGTCTACCAACATTGTGGGATGGTAAGGACACAACGAGGAAATAAATTGTCTGCTATCATTGTGGGAGAGCGAGACATGAGAATATGTATTTGTCTGGACCAGACACACTGGAGATGACTTCCTTTGGGGAGATTAACCACAAGTTTGCAACTGGTTGTCTGCAAAACCTGCTACTTGAAACATGTTTGATGGAGACATCTCTGGACCAGACACACTGGGGATGACTCTTTTTTTTTTGGTAATGTATGATTGATGGAGACATCTCTGGACCAGATACGCTGGGGATGACTCTTTTTTTTTTTGTGATGTATTATTGATGGAGACATCTCTGGACCAGATACACTGGGGATGACTTTTTTTTGTGATGTATTGAAACAAGACACATGATGGTCAATGCAATATGTATGAATGCTTTTGTGTGTATGTTGCATATGAATGTAGGTATACATATGTGAATGTTTGTATGTATGTATGTATGTATGTATGTATGTATGTATGTATGTATGTATGTATGTATGTATGTATGTATGTATGTATATGTATGTATGTATGTATGTGTGAATGATTGTATGTAAGTATGGATATGAGAATGATTGCATGTAGTTATGTATGTATGTATGTATGTACGAATGTATATTATGAAGCTTGTATTTGTATGATTGAATGATATTTGTACATGACTGGATGAGACAAAAGATTTGATCAGGTAAGATGGGCATTGGGCCGACGTATCCGTACAACCACTCAATAGTTCTCACTGGGGACAACACCCTTCCAGGTGAAATAAATCAGATTCTCGGGGTAAAACCCGGTATGGTATGTCGATCCATGGTAAGAATGATTGCTTTTTGGGGTAAAGCTCATCGGTCAGAGGTCTAGCAGAAGTCGCCATTTTGTACACTGAAACTGAATATTTTCTCATGGTTTTGTTTCAACAGTCATGCTTTTGCTCTTTCTCTTTTTTTTGAAATCCCTAACTTTTGCCTGAATTGCCCTTTCGGGTTTTCAATCCACCGGGAATATATATCTTTTTTTTTTGTTTTGCCCCTAATTTTTGCTTGGACCGCCCTTTCGGGTTTTCAATCCACCGGGATGCTCATTTTTGCCTAAGCCGCCCTTTCGGGTTTTCAACTTAGCGAGCTGTTCTTTTTTTGCTATTTTTTCTTCTTTTTTTTTCTTTTTTTTTTCTTTTTTTGATAGAAAGAAACAAGACTGATATGCTGATATGCAAACTTCCCAAAGAGATGCCATTTGTTGTTGAATATGCAAACTTCTCAAAGAGATGTCATTTGCTGTTGATATGCAAACTTCTCGAAGAGATGCCATTTGCTGCTAAATGAGCCTCTCAAAACGGGTCTCAGCTTCTTCTTTCACTGGGGAAAAGAAGATCATACAAGCTTTTTGAAGATAACCACTTGCTGGAGATTACTGGAGAACAGTCAAGTTCAGTATTCAATTGAGGAATGTTGGACCACATGCTCAGCACATTATAGTAACACACATGTCCATAAGAATCTAAAATAGCAACTAAATGGTTATTGGCAGATCTGGACTGCCCCTGGAAACCACTTCAGGTGCCCCAAGTGAGTGAAATCTTGACTTGAATCTTTGAAGGGTATGCCCCTGGATGTAAAGACTTGCCCCTGATTGGCAGGTTCCTGATGTAATTTGCCCCAAGTTATGAGCGCTTTGAGTTAATTCACCCTTGATTAGACCAATTGATTGAATTTCCTTGATGCCAAATATAAATTTGCAGACAAAATTGTTTCTTTTTTTTTAAAAAATGTTTCTGATGTAATGTACATGCAAGTTTTGGAATCGAACTTTTTATAGAAAACACATGTGGTGTGTGTAAAAGATTGTTACTCAACAAACAGGTGGAGTCAGTTTTAACAATAATTTTGCTGATTATGCTTTCAAAGTAAACCTAGCTTCAATTAGGTCTTTTGAGGGTTATAACGTGGCCTGGTTCATGGTTTTGAAAAGAAAAGATTATTAGGCTCAAAATTCTGTTTTAACCCACCCACTTCTTTGATATCCTTCATTCCTATATTCAATTAATTCATCAGACATGTTTTGGTTGACAAGAGGATTTCTTTTGATAATGATGTTTGAGGTTGACGCTTTGGTCGAAGCTTTGATAAGATTCTTGAAGGGGCAATCACTTTTTCATTCACAAGCTTGTTTTCAATGTTTGCTCTTAATCCCTTACTTTTGAATGGACCAATTTTTTGGATTTTATGGACCATCGGGATGCCCTGATTTTTGCCTAAGTCTTTTTACCTAGCGGGCTTTTCGTTGTTTTTGTTTGTGTTTGTGTTTGTTGTTTTTTTGTTTGTTTTGGTGTAGGATGTTTGTGACTGTCACATGTATTGTGAGTTTTGTCTACTCATGACTTCCTCTGTCTCAACAGATTTATCCTCTTGTATTGGGATGTATCATTGAATTAATTGAAAGACTACCCTACCCCGGGTTAAGATTAAGGTTTCTTTTTTTTTTTTTATAGAAAGAACATCAACTTCTGGCTCAAAGGGGTTAACTACGGATTATCTCCTTATTTCTCCGGTGTTTGGGAAGTGAAACAATGCCTTACATCATCAACCGGGTATTACTAATGAAAGCATATATCAGCACATCAGCAATTTTAAACATTTAATTTACATCATTCTCCCCTCAAGTTTGTTTTCAGGAAAAGTGCAATAGAAAAATATTGTCATTTATGGTGGCACAAGAAAAGAGTGAATACGAATGGATGGATTCCAAAATATGCATGCTCATTGTTTTTAATTTAAAAGATACAACTTTAAAATGCAAATAAATGCTTGGCAAGAAAGAAATTGCAATTTGAAAATAAAAAGGCCTAGTGATCCTAGGGACAAACTTCTTGATAATCTTGAAAATGACGGAGGACCCATGATTAAGCTGAGGATGAACTTTGAACATTAGGGTTCTCATCCTTGAAAAATAGCACCTTGTTGCGGACTAAATCCTGAATAGCTTTCTTGAGAGGATATCAACGTTCTACATCATGGCCAGGGGCCCCTTGATGGAAGACACAAGTTAAATCACTGCGGTACCAGGGAAGTAGTACTGCTGGCACAGGGGGAGGTGGCCTTGTCTGGACAAAATTATTAGCAAGTAAAGCGCGGAGTAGGTCGGCATATTTCATGGGTATGGGGTCAAATGGAGGACTTCTCTGAGTGTGGTTATGATTGAATGATTGTTGGGAAGATGGTGGGTGACTTTGTGGTTGATGAGATTGTGGGTATTGTGGTGGTAATGCTATGGCTGCAATATGTTGATAAGCTGGGTTTCTCGAATGAGGTCCTCCTTGAGCCACCATGCCAACTTCAGATTCTTTCTTCTCAGAAAAGTTGTTACCATATCTCTTGGCAGTATTAGTCGGAGCTTTCTCTCTTGTCAACCGTCCCTGACGGACTCCTTCTTCTAAGCACATTCCCATTTCCACCATTTCGGTGAAGCTTCTTGATACAACACCAACCATTTTCTCATAGAAGAATGGGCTGAGAGTATGCAAAAACAACTTACACAATTCTTTTTCTTCGACTGGAGGACGAATCTGAGCAGCAAGCTCCCTCCATCTTTGAGCATATTCCTCAAAAGACTCATTCCCTTTTTGTGCCAATGCTCGTAACTCATCCCTATCAGGGGCCAGATATGAATTGTAATTGTACTGCTGAATGAAAGCACTAGCCAAATCATTAAAGGAACTGACATTAGCCCTATCAAGGTCCATGTACCACCTCAGAGACATTTTCCTAGCATACATTATCAAGTGAGCCTTGAGACAAGTACTCCCCTTATATTTCTCAAAATCTGGAACTTTAAACTTATGTGAGACCACAACATCAGGGACCAAGCAAAGTTCATGAGCATCCTGGCCGAACAAATCTTTCCCCCTAAGAGCCCTCATTTCCCTCTGTATCTCATCATATTTGATCTGTAAGTCATCAATCCTGTCATAACCTCCCACACTTTCAGCATGAAATATGGTCATCTGAGTTTGCTGGATAGTATGAACCAACGATGCGGAAAAAATTGTTGTAACCTGAGGAAGTGTGTTGCCAAGCTGAGGAATTGGCGCTGCTGATTGAACATGAGGAATCTCTGACACTACAGGACGCGATTCTTCCCCAAGAAGACCAACTGGCATGCCCCATGGGTAACCTTCGGGCATAACAAACTGAGGAGTGCCAAGAGGTGCAGATGAAACAGGAGGAGGTATAAGAGCATTACTAGACTGTGGTGCTGGTGCTGACACCTGATTCTGGGTAGCCATCAAAGAAGCCACCATGCTAGTCAATTTCTCAATTTCTGCTTGCATAGTTGTCATCTGTTCACGGAGCATATGATTTTCTTCCTCAAAACTATTCATCTTGCTTTTCAACTTAGACCGAGTATTGTAGACACAGGTTGCTTTGTAATGGATACGTCGGGCCACTTTGTTTGACTGAGGTAGAGAGAACAGGAAAATATGAGACTCTTATGAATGTGGTATGATGTATGATGTGTTTATGCTAAAATATGCAATGTTTACTTTTTTGTTATCGAAGGACTTATCCCAAATTGGTTGTAAACATTTAGATATGGATTTTGTAAGGAGAAAAGGAGAAGAAAAGAGAAAAATTTATTATGTGTCATTTGAAATGAATGTTCTCTATAATGTTTACAAAAAATTTGTTTAAGTTCTTCGACATCGGATGAGTGAAAAAATTTATGAATGAGTGCATGCATGCATGATGCGGAAAACATGGTGGGGTTAAAGTATAATGTTGGAGTCAAAGGTGAAACCCTCCCATATGGTATGTACTAGGGTTCATTTGTACCTGCATGACGGGTTCTACAAAGTTCCCAAAGTCATTAACCACCTCATGAACATCACTGGATTACGTGACTACTCTCGTTCCAATAATATTCACAAGATGATCTCGTTTGAGTGTAGTCTCGCGTGACAACTAAATTCAAGACTTACTCTTGATTAGCCACCGCACTACGCCCTAAAAAGGCCAAGAGGGGTTAAAGGTAAATCTAAAGGTTCTCGGCTTCTCCGGACACTCACATTGAAAGTAATAACACCATCATGACTTATCATGACGACGAGTACTACCGTCGTGAGGCCTCCACCGAGCGGGATCATATCACATGTGCTTCATAATCTAAAGACATGTCACTATGATTTCATCCCATCCTATCCTATTGTGTCTCTCAAGCCCGGGTTAGGACTTATCTCACCACTCAAAAATCAAACCCAAGTATATATACAAATATTTACAATTAAAAGAATAAAAACGCGAAGATAGTAATTTAAAACAAGTTAGGTTCAACCCGCTTGGTTGTCCCCAGTGAAGTCGCCATTTCTGTCGCGGTGATTTTTGGATATCGAGTTATTAATTAACTTCGAATCGCAATTTAATGTTCCACCACCGATCTTTAATTTATCCGAGGGAAAGGGAAAAAGTTCGAAAAAATCCTATTTTTAGAGAACAAGGTTCGGGGGTTGGTTATACGAAGAGAAGGTATCAGCACCCTAAGTATCTATAGTACTCTATAGGAACCTCTTGTTTTTATTCTATCTATGCGCTTTATTTTAATTGTTTGTAAAAAATGTATAAGTGGGAAATTAAAGTGATGATAAAAAATGCTTAAAGCGATGAAAAAGAAGAAAAATGTTTTTGTTGATTTTATTGATTGGAGAGACGAGTCTCATGCCTACGCACCCGAGGGATCAAACCACCGTAGTTCGGGGTAAAAAAGCGGAGTGATTTGTTTGTTTAATTTTAAAGTTTTGAAAAAGGTTTTAAAGATAACAAGAAAAAGTGAGTTTGATTTATTTTTTATTTTTGAAAGAAAGTCTAAATGATTAAGATTGATTTGAATTTTGATTATGAAATAAGACGCGGACACTTGGTTTAAAATCCAAGGTTTATTGATAAAAATGAACGCTTGGTTTAAAGTCCAAGGTTTTTGGCGATAAAAAGAACGCTTGGTTTAAAATCCAAGGTTTTTTTGTGATGAAAAGAGTACTTGGTTTAAAATCCAAGTTTTTTGATAAAAAGAACACTTGGTTTAAAGTCCAAGGTTTTTGATAAAAATGGTACTTGGTTTAAAGTCCAAGATTTTCGATAAAAAGAACACTTGGTTTAAAGTCCAAATTATTTGTGATAAAAAGGGTATTTGGTTTAAAGTCCAAATTATTTTTGATAAAAAGGGTACTTGGTTTAAAGTCCAAGATTTTCGATAAAAAGAACACTTGGTTTAAAGTCCAAATTATTTGTGATAAAAAGGGTATTTGGTTTAAAGTCCAAATTATTTTTGATAAAAAGGGTACTTGGTTTAAAGTCCAAGGTTTTTGATAAAAATGGTACTTGGTTTAAAGTCCAAGATTTTCGATAAAAAGAACACTTGGTTTAAAGTCCAAATTATTTGTGATAAAAAGGGTATTTGGTTCAAAGTCCAAATTATTTTTGATAAAAAGGGTACTTGGTTTAAAATCCAAGGTTTTTGGCGAGAAAAAGGAACACTTGGGTTAAAGTCCAAGGTTTTAGCGAGAAAAAGAAGCCATTGGTTTAAAGTCCAAGACACTTGGTTTAAAATCCAAGTTCGCGATAAAAAAGACACTTGGGTTAAAATCCAAGGTTTTCACGATAAAAGACGCCGTTGGTTTAAAGTCCAAGGCACTTGGTTTAAAATCCAAGTTTTGCGATAAAAAGACTCTTGGGTTAAAATCCAAGGTTTTCACGATAAAAAGACGCCGTTGGTTTAAATTCCAAGGCACTTGGTTTAAAATCCAAGTTTCGCGATAAAAAGACTCTTGGGTTAAAATCCAAGGTTTTCACGATAAAAAGACGCCGTTGGTTTAAATTCCAAGGCACTTGGTTTAAAATCCAAGTTTCGCGATAAAAAGACTCTTGGGTTAAAATCCAAGGTTTTCACGATAAAAAGAAACGTTTGGTTTAAAGTCCAAAGCTTTGAAAAATGTATGATGACAAAAAAAATTTGATGCTTGATGATGTTGAAAAGAAATTGTGTTGACTTTTTTGAAAGAGGTTTTGACTTCATTTTTGAGAATAAAGTGATTAATTATTTTTGAAATGGAATGTTGGGTTCCAAATAAAAAAGGTAGCACTAAAAGAATAATAACGTCGCAATAAGCAAATTAAGCGCGAAGACAATCCGTAATGATATTTTGATCAAAACGGTGTCTTTTCCCTCGGAATTTAATATTACGCGTATGGGCATAATGCGATAAAAAATAAATATGCATGAGATGCAATTTTTCATTCAGGGGTACATTTGTTCCTAATTACATTCTAAAATATTTGCAAGAAAATAAACATGAAATGATGCAAGAGAGTGGATGCTATGCAATTTTATTTATAGCTTACACTTGGCCTAATTACATTCTAAGTTCAGGAGCAAAAGTAAGTGATGATTAATAAAGCAATAAACACTCAATATTGTGATAATAATAATTTTGCAAATAATAAAGGTAAAAATAATAAGTAAATGGATGCGATGGAATAATATGATATGAATGAATAAACATAAATATGAGACTTAAAAAAATGAAAATAAGCCTCAACATCATGCTTTATAAGGCTGAAAATAGCTAAAAATAGCTTATGCCAAAATCACTTATCTCATAAGCTCAAAAATAAAATTAAATACAGAGAGGGGGTGCGAATATTAAAACGTAATGAAAAGGGGGTGCGAATAGTAAAACGAGTTAGGCCCAGTCCAACAAAAAAGCCCAACTGTACAAAAAAAGTAAAGGGTTCGATCAGGGCCGTCTGATTGATCAAACGTCCCTGATTTGATCACAGGAGAGGTTAATCATGGACGTTGGAACATATCTAAGGGGTTCTGGGTGCGCTGGTGCATGTCCTTATGGTATAAATACCCAAAACCCAAAAAAATTCTCATTTTCTCACATTCTTTCTCTCTCTCGGCCGAACCCTCTCTTCTCTTCTCTCTTCTTTCTCTGCTAGGGTTCATCCCTAGGGATGAACAAGGGATGAATCTTCATCCCTTCCGGCGAGACGCCGCCACGCCGGAGCGATTCCGGCGGCGGCTCCACCGGCCAGAATAAAAAATATTCGAAAAATCAAAACTTTTTTGACCAAAACTCTTCTCTAACCCTTTATAAACACAAATCCGAAACTAAAATCCTCTAAATCCTAACCAAACGGCACAGATCGAAAAAAAAATAAAAAAGGTAAAAGTTTAACCTTGTATGTTTTTTGATTCTGATTGTGATTGCTTCTTCTTCTGTGTGTTTCGGTTTCTATTTTTGATTTGTTTGGGTTCTGGTTGTTTGAAAGAAAAAAAAAAAGAAGGTATTTTTGGTTCTGATTAAAAAAAGGAAGTATTTTGTTTGTGTTTTTTTTTGGAGAAAATAAAAAAAGGTATGGTACTTTGTGTTTGTTTCTTTGGTTTTGATTTAAAAAAAAAAAGGATATGAGATTATTTGTTGATTTGTTTTTTTTTTTATAACTGGATTGAAAGAAAAAAATAATTGTTGACTTGTGATTTTGCTAGAAAAAATAGGTTAGTGTTTGGTGTTATGTGATTTGAAGAGGAAAAAAATGGAGGTTTAGGGTTTGATATTGTTGTTCTGCGGCTGAGGCAAAATTCTCTCTTCGTTTTCCCATCTAATTTCTGTTCACTATATACCCAAAGATTAGGGTTTTGAATGTTCAAAGGACTTGGCTTGAATCTGTATAATTCTATTATTTGATGGACAAACTTGAATTTCTGGCAAAAAGGACACTGACAGAGAAGAAGCGTGAAAGTTGACTTTGTTATTTTCTAGTTTTTCTAATTAAAAAAAGAAGAGAAAAAAAACAGAAATAAATAATTAAATAATTATTAATAATAATAATAAAACAAAAATTTAAAAAAAAAGGGAAAGGGGAGATGCAGACGTTGCTTCTCCTTCTTTTTATATTTTTGTTTTTTTATTTTAATAAAAATAAATAAAAAAGATAATAATAATAATAATAATAATAATAAAGATAAATACAAAAGAACAATGAGGTATTTTAAAATACCTCTCTGCCGAAATTTTTCTCGAATTTCGAACCAATTTTTTTTTAAACACATATGTCGAAATTTCTTGAAAAAGTGGCGATTATTCAGGACTAAAAAACATGACTTGCAAAAATAATGTGGGTCAAAAAATGGGGTATGACACCTACATCTTCTAATTCAGATCTATCCAACGTTCACTACAACTACGACAACATGACCTCTACCTCTTCAGCGTCTAATCATGATTCTAGCAACAAAAAGGTTCCAATCTTTAGTGGTGATGCTCTAAGATTTGAATGGTGGAAAGATAGCATTTACCACTATGTCAATGGAATTGATGATGAGCTTTGGGACCTGATAGAAGAAGGAGTACCTATTGATGGAATAAGCTCTGATGGTAAGATTTCCATAGCTCAGAAAAGAGCTCTATCTGCTGAAAACAAGAAAGTTTTTTCTAAACACAACAAGGTCAAACAAATCATGATGTCAGCAATATTTCATGATGAATACACCAAAATCATGGATAGATATACAACTAAAGCTATGTATGACTCTTTATGCTCAAACTATGATGGTAACAGGCAAGTTCAGAATGCCAAAGCAAGACTACTGGTTCAGCAGTATGAGCTTTTTACCATCAAACCTGATGAGGACATTGAGACCATGTTCTCTAGATTTCAGACTCTGGTGTCTAGCCTCAGAATTCTGAAGAAAAGCTATACAACCTCTGATCATGTGTGGAAGATCCTAAATAGCTTGACTGACAAATGGAGACCTAAGGTCACAGCTATTGAGGAAGCTAAGGATCTTGAGAAAATCTCTCTTGAATCACTTATCAGCAATCTCTAGAGCCATGAGATTGTATTGAATGTTGATGCAGTGAAGAAGAAGGAAAGATCAGTAGCTTTAACTTCAATCAAGAAATCTTCAAAAGCTATCAAAGCTAAAACTCTGGAGGTTGAAGAGGATTCTTCCTCAGATGATCAAGAAGAAGAAGAAGATGAAGAACTTGCCATGTTCACAAGAAACGTTCAAAAATGGGCAAGAATGAGCAAGAGTCGTAAAGGAAATAGTTCAAGGAGCACTCTCAGCAGAGAAGAGAAGAATTGCTTCAAGTGCAACAAACCAGGACACTTCATTGTTGAATGTCCTGAAGCTTCATCAAAAGACAAGAACAAGAAGTTCAGTAGCTACAAGAGGAGATTTCAGAAGAGCTTAATGGCAACGTTTGAAGACCTGGAAGCATCCTCAGATAGTGATGATGAAGAAGCAAATGTGGCTCTGATGGCTATAGCTAATGAAGACTCTAAAGGATCATACTCTGATAAATCAGACTATGATGAATCTGAACAAGAATTGTTAAATTATTCTAAAGAACAACTCTTAACCTATCTTGGTATGTCTTTAAGCAAGTTTGCTAAATCATCCTCTAAACAAAAACTTTTAAAAACACAAAAGGGTGAGTTAGCAAAGAAAGCTGAACATTTTCAAGCTCTATATAAAAATTCCTTAATCAAAATTGAAGAACTTGAAAATGGGTGCACAAGATGTAACAAACCTACTGATGAGCATGAGGTTGCTCTTCAGGAATTTGTTCATCAGAACGTCAACAAAAGTAAAATGGCGTCTATGATTTATAATGTTTGTAAAAATGTAGGTGAAGGAATTGGTTACTCATATGGTAAATCATATGGGAAACAAAATCCTTACATTAGTTTAAATAATATTCCTGATAATCTTTATTCAACCTTTGTGCCTAAGAAAAACAAAGGCAAAGCTATGATTGTTTCAGACTCTGAAGGTATCTCTGGGGTCTGCAAGACAAGCTCTGAAGCTACATCAGAGGCTGTTTTTCAGAACCTCAAAGAGAGGAACTCAGGACCTGAGTGTTCAGAATCTGTGACTATCAAGTCGAAGACTCTGAAAACTTTGGGACTCTGAAAACTTTGGGACTCAGAAGTTCATCCAATCAGACACTAAAACAAACTAAGCTGATGATTAATAATCAACATAAGACTCTGGTAAGCAAAACTAATCCTAGATTAGAAAAGCAATCCAAGTCCTATAGTGATTATCAATCAAAGCCTAGATTTCAAAATCAATGGACTAAGAGGGTCAATTTTCAAAAACAAAATTTTCAAAGGAATTTCTTTAATAATCCACAAAGTTTTTCACAGAGGCAAAGAAGAACTAAAGGTTATAGAACTAACCAAACTGGACCCAGAAAACAATGGGTACCAAGATGTAAAATTGTCTTCTATTCAGATTTTCATTGTAGGAAAAATCATTTCAAATCAGATGAATGGAAGCAAGTGATCAGCTGTGGAAGCAAAGCTAATGTTCCAAAACATTACTTTACTTCCAGAGCTGCTGAAGTGGACAAAGCAAATGATTATTGGAGAAAACTTCACAATGAATGTAAAGGATATTATTACAATGATTGACCTTGTTTATTCTACAGCTATCCAGACTGAAAGAAAATAGTAATCAATCATGGTATCTGGATAGTGGATGTTCAAGGCACATGACTGGTAATAAGAAATTGTTCACATCATTGAAACTTGAAGATGGTGGAACAGTCGGCTTTGGAGGAAATCAGAAAGGCAAGATCAAAGGTACAGGTACAGTAGGTAATTCCTCCCTTTCTATTAATAATGTTTGGTTTGTAGATGGACTTAAACACAACCTATTTAGCATCAGTCAATTTTGTGACAATGGGTTTGTGGTTAAATTTGATAAAGGGTTATGTACTGTAATTAGAGAATCTGACAAGTCCATAGTGTTCAAAGGTAAGAGAATAGGCAATGTTTTTAAAGTAAACCTCTCTGATTTGGCAGACCAAGAGGTAAAATGCTTGCTAACTCTGAGTGAAGAAAAGTGGGTTTGGCATAAGAGGTTAGGTCATGCTAACTGGAGGTTAATCTCTAAGCTTAGTAAACTTGACCTTGTCAGAGGCCTACCTAAGCTACACTATCACTCAGATGCTATGTGTGGATCCTTCCAAATAGGAAAGAGTGTGAAAACTTCTTTTAAACCAAAACATGTTGTCTCTACCTCCAATCCCTTAGAACTGCTTCACATTGATTTGTTTGGTCCTGTGAGTACAGCCTCAATCAATGGGAAGAAATATGGACTAGTCATTGTTGATGATTACAGTAGATGGACTTGGGTTAAATTCCTCAGAAATAAGGATGATCCATATGATGTCTTTAACAACTTCTGCACACAGATACAAAAAGAAAAAGGTTTACACATTTTGAAAGTTAGAAGTGATCATGGTGGTGAATTTGAAAATGAAATGTTTGAAAATTTTTGTGAAAAATATGGCATCTTACATGAGTTCTCTTCTCCTAGAACTCCACAGCAAAATGGAGTTGTAGAAAGAAAGAATATAACTCTGCAAGAAATGGCCAGAACCATGATGCATGAGACTAACATGGCTAAGTATCTGTGGGCAGAAGCTGTAAACACAACGTGTTATGTTCAAAATAGAATTTATATTAGACCTATTTTGAATAAGACAGCATATGAACTTTTTAAGGGAAAGAAACCCAATGTATCCTACTTTCATCAATTCGGATGTAACCCAATGTATCCTACTTTCATCAATTCGGATGTACATGTTACATTTTGAATACAAAATTTCATCTGAAGAAATTTGATGCTAAAGCTTACAAGGGTATCTTTATTGGATACTCTGAACGCTCAAAAGCATACATAGTGTATAATTCTGAAACTCATACAGTGGAAGAAAGTATGCACATAAAATTTGATGACAAGCAGCCTGACCAAGTGTCAGAGCTAGTTGAGAACTTTGCAGATATTCAACTATCAGATGATGAAGAATCAGAACCTGAAGTGACATCAGGACCAACCAACCAACCTCTGAAGAAACAAATTCAGCTCCTGAAACCTTGGACTTTGAAGATCAACCAGCATCAGAACTTATCAGAAGCAGTCCAAGCAGAATTGAGCAATCAAAACAATCTTTTAAATACAAATCTTCTCATCCAGAAGAGCTAATCTTGGGAAACAAGGACAGTCCAAGAAAAACCAGATCAAGCTTCAGAAATGAAGAATCATTAATTGGATTAATCTCCCTAGTGGAACCAAGTTCAACTGATGAAGCACTAGCTGATGATGCATGGATTGTTGCAATGCAAGAAGAGCTCAACCAGTTTGAAAGAAATGAAGTCTGGAGCTTAGTACCCAAACCTTTCAAGAAGAATATCATTGGAACAAAATGGGTCTACAGAAACAAGTTAAATGAACAAGGAGAAGTTGTTCGTAATAAGGCAAGACTGGTAGCTCAAGGGTATAGTCAACAAGAGGGGATTGACTACACTGAAACATTTGCTCCTGTTGCCAGACTTGAGGCTATCAGACTACTTCTTTCTTATGCTACTTATCATAGTATTATTTTGTATCAAATGGATGTTAAAAGTGCATTCTTAAATGGCTACATCTCTGAAGAAGTATTTGTAAAACAACCTCCTGGTTTTGAGGATACTTCACATCCTGACCATGTTTTTAAGTTGAAGAAATCTCTTTATGGTCTGAAACAAGCTCCCAGAGCTTGGTATGAAACACTAAGCAATTTTTTAGTGGAAAAAGGTTTTCAAAAAGGTCAAGTTGACAATACTCTCTTCAGCAAAACATTTAAGAATGACATTCTAATTATTCAAATTTATGTTGATGATATCATTTTTGGATCTGCTAATCCATCCTTGTGCAAGGAATTTTCTAAGATTATGCAGGAGGAATTCGAAATGAGCATGATGGGAGAGCTAAAATTCTTTCTGGGAATACAAATCAACCAAGACAAAGATGGCACCTACATTCATCAAACCAAGTATACAAAGGAGCTGCTGAAGAAATTCAACATGGATGACTGCAAACCAATGACGACACCAATGCATCCAACAAGCAGTCTCAGCAAGGAGGATTCAGAAGGCAAAGTTGATCATAAGCTGTACAGAGGTATGATAGGTTCTTTACTTTACTTAATTGCATCAAGGCCTGATATTTTGTTTAGTGTATGTTTGTGTGCTAGATTCCAATCAGATCCTAGAGAATCTCATCTTACTGCTGTAAAGAGAATCTTTAGATATCTGAAGGGAACCACAAATCTTGGATTATTTTATAAGAAAACAAATGATTATAAGCTAATAGGATTCTGTGATGCTGACTTTGATGGAGATAAGGTAGAGAGAAAATCCACAAGTGGCAATTGTCAATTTATGGGTGAAAATCTTATATCTTGGGCTAGCAAAAGACAAACTACCATAGCTTTGTCCACAACAGAAGCAGAGTACATATCAGCAGCCAAGTGTTGTACACAACTACTCTGGATGAGATATCAGTTAGAGGATTACAAAGTTAATAGTCACAATATTCCACTTTTCACTGCAGTTATTCAACTTTCTAAAAACCCAATTTTGCATTCAAGAGCTAAACATATTGAAATTAAACATCATTTTATAAGGGACCTTGTTCAGAAGGAAAGACCAATAGACTTTGAGGCCTTAAAAGTCAATGGACATGACTACAAGGAATTCTTCACTGAACAAGGCTGGGGACACTACTTGGATATGCTTAATGGACCTATCTACTCCAATTTAGTGTTTGATTTCTGGAGAAAGAGTGAAGTTGTGACTTTGGTAGATGCTAATGCTGAACTTCAACGTCTAATTAATCAGAACCCCAGTGCAAATAAAGGAATATCAAGAGAAGAATTGGGTCTGAGAAAATTCACTGAAACAGAAATTCGCTCTAGTGTTGGAGGCTTTCAAGTCATTTTAACAAGAAGCAATTTGGCCAAAATGCTAAATCTTCCCAACACTGGAATGATAAGACTCTATACTGCAGCTTCTGGAAGAAAGTCAGTGTATCTAAATGATATTGCCAGACTTTGTTTCAAGGATCAGAAGCTGTCCAACAAGGTTAGTCATCTGAATGATCGTGAAAAGGTTTTTGCTAAGATTTTATTCTCATCTTTTCTACCAAGGGATACTGGCAGTAACTCTCTGAATTGGGATCAGAGACACTTTATCTACTTCCTCTCCACCAAAAGGAAAATGAATCTACCTGCTTACATCTTTCAACATCTATGTGAGACAATCTGTGAGGCTCAAAAGTTTGAAAACCCTTCAAAATTGATCTCTCATCCGAGGCTCCTAAGCTTCATCTTTGAGCAACTTGGTCTTCCTGATAGATTCATGCTTGCTGGAGTGTCTGACGACCTTGAACAAGTTAGAGCTCCCATTCTTGATGCTAAAGTCTTGGTGAGTCTGCGTTTGAAGAGATCAGACAAGCTCATTTATCCTCAAAAACCTCTTCTGGTAAACAAGACCAAATTTCAGCCAATCAGTGACGCCTTCATTTTTTATAATGAACCTCCTGAAGTCATTTTGGAATACATGAGGTTAATGAAGGAAAGAGGAACCCCAATTACTCATAAGGACATTGGCAGAGGTGATGGCTCAACTTTTGCACAAATTACGAGAGCAGTTAAAGAAGAAGTGTTCAGTGACTATGAAGAAGATGAAATGGTTGAGGAACCATCCATGCAAGAGGCTTCTGTAAATAGGTCAGAGGATGATCATCCAGAGGTTGAAGAAGAGCCGGTGGCTGCAGAACTCACTATAAAAGACCTGCTAAGTGCAAAAATTCTCAAAAGATCTCGCACAAAGCATTGCACCTCTAGGGGACAGAAGAGACAAAGATCAGATACAGGTAATACTCATTCTTTTAATTATTGCAATCAAATATCTGAAGCATCTATTCTAAAACATGTTCAACCCCTAAATACCATCTATCCAACATCATCTGAACCTGAATATATCCAAATTTCAGACTCTGAGTCAGAGTCTTCTGACTCCTCGTTTGATGACCTTATGGATAGTTTTGCACAATTCTCTTCCAAAGCTAAGCATATTCCTGAGGAGGAAACAGCTGAGCCATCCAATAGTTCTATCCCTCAGTCATCACCCAAAATTCTCACTGAGGAAGAGATTCTGAAAGAAACATCTTTTAGAGTTTCTCCAATCCATGACACCTCTGAACCACCAAATGCCATACCATCTGACCCATCTCATTCAATTCCATCAGACTCTCACAACTTTTCATCACCTCTGATGCTTTTAGATACTGCAATTGCAATAAATAATAGAATTGATGTACCAACTGATCATGAGACTCACTTACCTAGTGGTCCAAGTCAATCAGTATCTGCACCACCTGTGGCACAGCCAAGAGAAGATAATTCAGACTTCATAGCAACGGCTCTACACATCATACGAAATACGCTTGTTGAACATGAGGATCAGCTTTTAGAGCTGGTAGCATACTCAGGGGAGTCTGCAAGACTGGCTCAACAACTTCTCACTCTCCGTTTTTCCAAACACCCTTAGGATTCTTGTTTTTCACCTTTTTGTTTTTAGCCTATTGTTCTTCATTATTTGTTTAAATTTTTTTTGCTGATGACAAAAGGGGGAGTATTATTTAGTTGTACAATTGTCAGTAGTCTTTATTTCTACTTACATAATAATCTGAAACTGTCTGAAATAAGAATCTTATTTTTTTATCTTTCAAAATGTTTATGAACTTAAGTTATAAGGGGAACAAATTAATAAACATAATTGTGTTTGCATAGATGAAGGTAGTTTAGATTGTGCTCTTAATTATTTTTATCAGACTCAGGAGTTGAGCTTGCAAACCTCACACTCTGAGAGTCAAGTATGTAGATACAATCAAGTTTATCAAATTGTTCTTATACTGATTCAACTTAATTATGTATAAAACTTAGGGGGAGCTTGCAAACCTAACCCTAATGGTTTATCAGACTCAGGGAGAGCTTACAAACCTCAACAACCTGAGGCTGACATAATTAAATTAATCAACAAACAATTGTATTTAATACCTATGTTTGTCATCATCAAAAAGGGGGAGATTGTTGGAACAAAATGAGTTTTAATTATAAAACACCCTAAGTTTTGATGATAACAAGGTATTAAATGAACAATTGGTATTACTAATGAATGATCTTGTGTGCAGGAACAAAGTAAAAATATCATCCACGTAGATCATCATTTGGGCATCTGAAGGACACAGTCTGAAGTGTTAAGGCTCTGAAAGTGCTGGAAGCATCAGAGCCTCTGAAGAAGTCCTCAGAGGCCAAAGAAAGAAACACAGTCTGAAGCGTGTGTACATCTTCAGAAGATCAAATAAACGATATCATCAGATCCTGAAGAACTCTCTCTGAAGAAAGACAACAATGCAATAGTACAACGGTCCTGTCAAAGAGTACAACCGTCTTGTCAACAAAAAGGAGAGTGTACAACCAACGGTTCTTTTCTCAACGTCTTTATACCTAGAGTATAAATAGAAGACATCCTGATAGAGAGAAGATTACTGGAAGATCATTTGAACTCAGAAAGATTCAAATCATATTCAAAGTTGTGTACTGTGTTATTCTTTCTAGTGTTATATTCTAAGTTAAATATCTTTTGATATTACAGACTCTGAGCTTAGTGTTTAGAGAGTCTTGCTTAGAACTTTCAGTCCTACTTAATCTGTGTATTAAGTTAGTTTGTGAAGTCTCTTTGTCTAGTGTGACTTAGAGCAGGAAGTCTTAAGTCCTGTGAGATTTAAGCAAGGAAGTCTTAAGCTTGTGTGCTTAAGCAAGGAAGTCTCTAATCTTGTGTGATTAGAGTAAGGAAGTCTCTTTGTCTTGTGTGACATAGAGCAAGGAAGTCTCTTGCTTGTGTGCTTGAGCATTAGTTGTGTAATCTTTGTGATTATAGTAAAATCCCTTGGAAGTACAAAGGGACTGGACTACTCCCGTTTTGTGAGAGGAACCAGTATAAAACTTCTGTGTGTTCTTTCTCTCTCTCTCTCACTGTTTTATTTGTGTTTTGTGGTTAGTCTAGTTTATCATATTCGCTGCATTTCTATATTTCTTAAATCAAAAGAAACAGTTTTTCAAAACACAATTCAACCCCCCCTTCTTGTGTTTTTCACCTTCATTCCGTTGTGCTTAAAGACTCTGATAGATTTAAATATCTTGAAAAGTTTTTAAATATCCAAAACACAATTCAACCCCCCCTTCTTGTGTTTTCTCCACGCACCTTCAATTGGTATCAGAGCTCCGGTTCTGTTGGTAAATCACTTAACCGTGAGACAGTCAAGATCCAAAGGAGAAAAACACCATGGCTCAAAACATGGATGATTGGAAGCAGAAGTTATATCAACAAGTTGCTGATCTTGTCAAGGAAATTGAAGATGGACTAAACTTAAATGAAGATCTGAGCAACAATCAAAATCCTTCCACATCAGGGGCTGAACAAACTTTTAGTGTTGAATCTACAACTACTACTCTTTGCCTCATTAGTGATGATAATGAAAGCATTCAGAGAGCAACAGTAAATGGTTTGTTAGATCAATATAAGGAGTTTAGAATGGAGGAAAATGAGAGTATTGAAGAAATGAACTTAAGGTTTCAAGCCATCACAAGCAAGCTTGAAGACTACAACAACAAACTCAGCAACAAAGAGCCTGTAAGCAAGTTGCTGAGAAGTTTGCCTCCGAATTGGAATGTAATATCAAATACTATAGAGGAAACTAAAGACATCAACTCAATGAGTCCTGAATCATTGATTGATTTACTCAGAGTCCATGAATTGGCTCTAAAGGATATGCAAGAGCTGAAAGGTGAAGAAGCAGAAGCTGCAAGGAAAGGAAAGCAAGCATTGGAACATGAAGATCTTGTTGAAGAACCTGATGAAGAGTATCTTGAAAGGTTTTCAAGAAAAATTCAAAGATGGTACAACTTCAAAAAGAATGGAGGAAAACCTGTTAAAGGAATGACAACCTGGGATATACTAGACAACTTCTCTGAAGATGAATCTGAAAGAGCACCAGGAGCTGAAGGATCAAGTTCTGAAGATGGTTCAGACTCTGAAGATTCAAGTTCTGATGAAAAATCAGAACCTGAGAACACAGACAGTATCCAGAGAAAAATGAATCAGGTATATTCTCATCTTTCCAAAGCAAAATTGATCAAGCATCTTAAGAAGACTTTACTTAAACTCTCTAATAGTCAGCAGAAGTATAAAAAGCTTAAAGCAGACTATGAGAATTTAAGTAAGCAAGCAAATCACTCTGAAGATCTTGTACAAAACGATTTTATCAAAACAAAAGATCTTAAGAATGATTATGCTGTATGTTACAAACCCTTTGAGCACTCTCTTGCTCTCAAAGAGTATTGCAACACCAATGCTGATCAAAATAAAACTGTTTCCATGCTTTGCAACCTAAAGACCAACAATACTAATGGGATTGGATACTCTAGTAATAAAACACTAGAGGAACCAAGCTCATCAGTTATTGATGGAAGCTTCTCACTCCCTAATCTTTACACTACATTTGTATCTGATAGCACTCAGATGAAACAAATGAAGGATGAAGATTTGGCAACTAACAGTCTAGGAACCTCAAGCAAGTGGGTACCAAGAGACAAAATAGTTTACTTGATTGCAGGTGAAATTAAGACTCTGAACCTTCCAATCACATGGATGCATGTGAATGTGAATGGAAGAACAGCAATTGTGCATAGAAGGCACATTTTTGAAGAGTCAGATGGAGAAGATGAAATGGAATACATAAGGAGCAGGAGGGAGCATGAAGAATTTGAAGCGTGTGTTGAAGATGATAACAACTCAGTGTGGTGGAGTGATTGTTCAGGCTATGACACTAACTACACCTAAAACCAAGAGCTTCAAAATCAGGTAAGTAACTCTCATCTCCTGAATGACATTTCAGAGGAATGACATTCAAAGGTTAAAAATGTCTTCTTAGGACACAAAATGTTCAGAACTAAAAAACCTTGAAAAATCATGTCTGAACACATTTTTCTTTAAAATGTCCTGAAAGACACATTATCAGACTCTGAAGTATTTTGGATCTCAGCATCTGAAGTAGTCCAGACTCTGAGAAACTTTTCAACCTCTGAAGGATAAGCTTCTGAATAGGAAATGAATTGGAAAACGTTTAAGTATTTTTACTGAAACGTTTTGGCGCTAAAAGAACAACACGTACACACGTTCTGATTGGTTTAAAACAGTTAATGATTAGTTCTTTTCTTTTTGATTTATTTTCTATGTGTGACTTAATTTGCCTTTAATCAAAATTACTAAATCACTTGCACACACTGCATCCTCACAACCTACACTTTCATTTTTCTCAAACTTCAGAAAAACCTTTTTTCTTCCACAAATTAGCAAAACCCTAACTTTAGAAATGGCAACATCCACACCGTCTTCAGATTCTCTATTTGCGTTTCCAAAGAACTTCCCTATCAATACTACTGCTTGCGGAGAATTGTTCTCCACAGATTTGTCTCTAGAGATGGAGGGAAAATCTCTAAATCTGGTTATGGAACAACCAGTGGACTTTGATAGCTTGGAGAAAAATCACTTTGATGTCTTAAAGTTCTTTATTGAACATGATGGGAGTTTTAAATACATGAAGATGCTAAATGGTCCCATCTATCCAACGCTAGTAAAGGATTTCTGGATCAGAAGCAGGGTGAAGACGGTTAAAGACTACAACAGGGAGCTTGATGCAAAGAAGAAGGATAAGTTGGAGAATAAGGATAAGACTCCTCAAGAATTGGGATTGAGGGTGGTCGAAGAAACTGAAGTACATTCTGTGGTTTGTGGATTTGAAGTAATTCTCACTGCTTCAAATCTGGCTAAGGTGTTATCTATCCCCAATGAAGCAAAGAATTCAGAATTTCTAGTGAACATGACCAAGTTGTGCTATGCTAAAGGGAAGAGCTGTGAAAGCAACAAGGTGGGTGATCTAAAGCCTATTCAGAGAGTATTAGCCAGAATAGTTCTAGGATCAATATTTCCAAGAAGTGGAAGCTCTGATAAACTTTCGTGGGAACGTAGGCACTTTGTCTATTTTCTCACAAGAAAATTTAACTTGAACTGGGCAAAATACATCTTCAATCACCTCTGCAAGGCTGTGAGTGCTACTCAGAAACAATAAAAGCCAAATGTTCATGTCATCTATCCAAGAATTCTTAGTGAAATCTTCTATCAATGTGGAGTGATAGATGTAATCAAGGCTACTGGACATGACAATCTGATTAGGGAAATCAGAGCCTCTACAATCTCTGCTCACACCCTCTCCAACATGAACTTGCTAGCAGGAAAAGAAATACAACCCTCTGATCCATTTGAACCTCTACCTCACTCACAAGATTCAATGGTAAAGAGATTTAAGATTGACATACCTCATGTCTCAAATGGTATTGTCAATCAATATATACAACTGCTAGAAAGTCAAGGTGAAGGGCTTGAGATTGAAGAGGAAGAATTGAAGAAGAAGAGGAAGAGGCTGGTGAAGATAAAGATAGAAAAGAATGAAGCTGCAAGGGTAGAGAGCAAAGGGAAAATCAAGTCCAAAGCTGGGAGTTCAACTGTGATAGCAGTGGATGATGAAGTAAGTGAAGATGATGATGAATCATTGTGTGTCAGATTGAAGAAACTCATCAAGGAGCCAAGGAAGAAAACTGCTGAAGGCTCAATCAAGGACAACTCAGGTAATGTATCGTTGTCTACATCTGTTATTGTAAACACTCAAGAGACTCAACCAACACCATCATCAACCCAACCCAGAAATTCACCTCTACATTTCCTTGAGGAACATTTAGGCGGCGAATTATCAAAGCAAAACTCTCATCCAAACACCACCCAGACAAGTCCTGAAGACCATATCACACTAAAACAACTCATCTCAGAACCTGTCCATTCAGACCCTCCCAGACCAGAAATAACCAACACTGAACCACACCCCTCATAAGAACCTTATCAAACACAACCTGAACAACAAAGTACTGAGGAACTTGAACCTCACTCTGATGTCTCTAGCCATACTGAAGTTGTTGTTTCAGAAGAAATCCAAATTTCCCCATCATTAAACCAAATTGATGCTATGGTCGAAGAGCTTCATATAGATGACTTTCATCTAAAAGCCTTTGATCAACAGCAACAACAACCACAATCATCACCCTGAAACTTTAAACCTCATCCAACTAACTCAACTGACATTGATATCTTGAGTGAATGCAATAGTTTGATTAGACAGATACATGGCCTTCCTGAGCTAAGACATTCTGACATATCATCATCTGAAAATGTTGCACAATGGGTGAGCTTGACTGAGGAATTGGTAAAGAAGCTGCACAGTCTTGACAAGGGAAAGAATAAAGTGGTTGACGAGGTCATTCAGAATCAAAAGGACACAGAGAGGAATCACCCTGAATCCTCTACTGTAAGAAACAGTAATCTGAATGAACCTGCCCAAGGAAATCTGAGGAGCAATTAAGAGCATATAAGAAATCCAGTTTATGAGGCTGAAATTAAAGAAATCAGAGCCGGGATGGATAAGTATATTGGGATGATAGAGAAAGTCAATGGAAACCAAACAGAAATCTTGAAAACATTAGCTACTCTCTGTAACCAACCCCAATAAACCCTTAGGATGTCTTTGAAAGCTTATGTGGTTATATGCAGTTTAATGTTTTGATTAGGCACAATATTAGGTTCAACTTTTGTATGTATTAATTTGTTTTCATGATTATCTGAATGGTTATATGTCTATTTTGATTCTGTTTGGCATTTTTTGTTTGATTTAATTCTGGAAATGACTTTATTTTTTAACAAACAAATCTTGGACAATCAATACTTCAAACTCTTGAGCTCTTATTTATAAAATTTGATTTTCAATAAGTACAATATGTGGACATTCTTAAAGAATCAAATTACATAACAAGAGACGAAATATTAATAAGAAATCAAATTACATAACAAGCCAAAGTAATGAGTTTTATTTCATTGAGAACTTGAGTTGTGGATTACACATCAAATTCCTAAAGACTACTTTCTTGAAGCCTCCAAGGGATGACCTTGGAGAAGGAACTGATATTCTTGAAGAAACCATGCATCAGTTTGGTTTCCTTCAGGAATGTCAGTTTGCCCTTCTTAGGCTATGGACTTCAGTTTGATTTTCTTCAGGAATATATGTCTTCAGAACTTAAAACAGTCAGAGTCCAAAGATCCTTCTTCAGACTCTGAACTGAGTTCTTCTGTAACAGACACTGGCTTTGTTTCCATTGGTTTCTTCTTATGTTTTCTCCTATCTTGACTATCTCTCGCTGAAACTACTTTCTTCTTCTCTGAGCGTTTCATTTTTTCTCTCAAGAGATCTATCAATAACCTAAGATTATTCTGTATGAATAAAATGACTAGGTATCTCTCTCCTTTTATAAGCATATTTCAATTGCCGAGTCTTAAATGCGTTCAACCACTCCTGATTTGACGGCATTGAAAGTTGAAATTCTTATTAATTGCTTATACTACCTTTTTGATAATGACAAAAGGGGGAGAAAGAATATTGGTAAATCAATTGTTGGAAGAAGTGAAATTACTTAGCTTTTTAGGGCTTTGTAGTGCTTCAGAGAGAGAAGGTAGGAGAATGGTCAAAATAGTAGCATGCGGTACATGCTTTGATATGACAATCTAATCTTTGAGGATTTCAAAATATTGTACTAAAAAGCTCTGAACTGTTTTCAAGTTTTTTATTCAGGCTCTGAACTATTTTCTTTGAAAAGATTTTTTTTAAGCTCTGAACTGTTTGAAAATATTTTGAACTCTGAAACTGTTAATGATAACCATCAGAACCAAGTGTGTGTGTATACGTTTCTAGTGCCTCTGATCCTATTGTCATTTAATTTAAATATTGCTTCATCTTGCATCTGCATTAAGAGCTTAATTTCAAGGAGAATACATTTATTAATTGAAGTTTATTATTCATAGTTAGTTCTTGAGTAAGGGTGCAACTTTATTCAAAGATTATCACACTATGAAAAGAAGAAGCTTGCAAACCTTGTTCTTTATATAGTGAAATATGAATAATTTAAGTCATATAATAAAGTAATTCTGAAACTGGTTAAAATTAACTATGGATACAAAGTAGGGGGAGCTTACAAACCTAACCCTATGGGATATCAGACTTAGGGGGAGCTTGCGAAACTCAGAAGCCTAATGTCAACATAGCTGATTTTTATCAACAACAATTGTATTTAATACTTATATTTGTCATCATCAAAAAGGGGGAGATTGTTGGAACAAAATATGTGTTAATACACACCCTTAGGTTTTGATGATAACAAAGTATTAAATGGACAATTGATGGTACTAATGTTTAAATTAAGAGTGCAGGAGAATCCAACGTTATATCGAGAGCACACTTAATTTAGACTCTGATGAAACCTATGGAAGTCTGAATCTTTACACTCTGAAGGAGTTCAGAAGCTACAACGTGGTCAGAAGCTAAACAAAGTTCAGAAGCTCAAAGAGGATTAGAATGTCTGCAAGAGTTCAGAAGCTCAGAAAAGTTCAGAAGCTCAAAGATGTTCAGATGCCTACAAGAGTTCAGAAGCTATCTGCTAGTCATGAGTCATTCAGAAGATGAAGACGTTCAGAAGCTAAATTACGAAGCACTATCAGAGGCCATCCATTCAAGACCAATCAGACTCCAAGTTATCAAAGGTTCATCAAAAGCAAAGGAATTCCCCAAATCATCAGAAGGGCTACATCAACTACTCTTATCAAGCCTGATGATTTGTTCTAAGGTCAACTAATTACAACGGTCACAAAGGATGTGATCCTTCTCTCTCTAGGAGCTAGTTGTACCTTATTACTGTACTTTGGACAAATAGTAAAGGTGAAGCTTCACTGCAAAAGAAGACGTGGCTTTACTCAACGGACCTTCAAAGACTACAGCTGTCCATTTTACAACGGGAATTTCTCCAACGTCTCAATGTCTTTCTCAACTCATATAAATATGCCAAAGAAAGAATTGTTGACTAACGATCTTCATTAGAAAACATCTCTCAGAATAAAGTGAGAATTTGAATTGTAATAGATAACATCTCTCAAATGAAGTGAGAATAGAAACTAGCTTAAGCCTCTGAAGTTATTATGTTTGTAATAAGTTTAAGCTTATAAGTTAGTAGTAAGTCTTCTGCTTAGTGTAGAAGCAAGTAAGTCTTCTGCTTAGTGTAGAAGCAAGTAAGTCTTCTGCTTAGCGTAGAAGCAAGAAAGTCTTCTGCTTAGTGTAGAAGCACATAAGTCTCAATCTTAGTGATTAGAGCAAAGAAGTCTTCTGCTGAGTGTAGGAGCAAGGAAGTCTCTCTGTCTTGTGTGACTTAGAGCAGGAAGTCTTGAGCTTGTGTGCTTGAGCAAGGAAGTCTCTGATCTTGTGTGATTAGAGCAAGGAAGTCTCTCTGTCTTGTGTGACTTAGAGCAGGAAGTCTTAAGTCTTGTGTGACTTGAGCAAGGAAGTCTTGAGCTTGTGTGCTTGAGCATCTGATTGTAATCTTAGTGATTATAGTGAACTCTCTTGGAAACAAGGGGACTGGAGTACTCTCAATTTGTGAGGGGAACCAGTATAAATTGTTGTGTGTTCTTCTCTCTCTCACTCTCTCATTTACTCCTTCATCATTCACTTAGTCATAAGTTAATTGTGTGAACAATTCCGCTGTGCTTAAAGACTCTGATAGATTTAAATATCTTGAAAAGTTTTTAAATATCCAAAACACAATTCCACCCCACCTTCTTGTGTTTTCTCCACGCACCTTCACATCCATGGGGGAACAAACTGTATTCCAAGACACGGTCACAGCTTTTCTAACATTCAAATCTCCACTCTAAAGGAAGTTTCTTAAATATCTTTCAAGTTCTTTGATTAAGCTGAGAGGCCAAGAATAAATAGAGATAGAATATATCATCATACTTTGCACAACATGTTGGAACAAAATGTGTTTTGATACACACCCTTAGTTTTGATGATAACAAAGTATTAAATGGACAATTGAGATTACTAATGTTTAAATTAAGTGTGCAGGAAAATCTTAAGAATATACATTAGCACACTTGATTTATGCTCTGAAGGAACCTTATGAAAGTCTGAACATTACACTCTGAAAGAGTTCAGAAGCTAAAACGTGGTCAGAAGCTAAAACGTGGTCAAAAGCTAAATGAGTTCAGAAGCTCAAAAAGGATCAGGATGTCTACAAAAGTTCAGAAGCTTAAAAGAAGTTCAGAAGCTCAGACATTCAGATGCCTGCAAGAGTTCAGAAGCTATTTGGTGTTTGTCAAGAGTTATTCAGAAGATGAAGACGTTCAGAAGCTGAATTACGATGGACTATCAGAGGGCAAATATTCAAGACCAATCAGACTTCAAGAGATCAAGGTTCATCCGAAGCAAAGAGAATTCCATTGATCATCAGAAAGGCTACATCACTCACTCTTACTAAGCCTGATGATCTCTATAAGGACAACTAATTACAACGGTCATAAAGGATGTGTGTTGGAACAAAATGAGTTTTAATTATAAAACACCCTAAGTTTTGATGATAACAGAGTATTAAATGGACAATTGGTATTACTAATGAATGATCTAGTGTGCAGGAACAAAGTAAAAATCTCATCCACGTAGATCATCATTTGAGCATCTGAAGGACACAGTCTGAAGTGTTAAGGCTCTGAGAAGCAAGAAGCTTCAGAGCCTCTGAAGAAGTCCTCAGAGGCCAAAGAAAGAAACACAGTCTGAAGCTTGCGTACATCTTCAGAAGATCAAAGAAATGATATCATCAGATTCTGAAGAACACTCTCTGAAGGAAGACAGCTCATAACTAATGAAATAGTACAACGATCTTGTCAACAAAAAGAAGAGTGTACAACCAACGGTCCTTTCTCAACGTCTTTATACCTAGAGTATAAATAGAAGACATCCTGATAGAGAGAAGACTACTGGAAGATCATCTGAACTCAGAGAAAGATTCAAATTGTATTCAAGCTGTGAACTGTTGTTATTCTTTCTTGTGTAACCTTCTAAGTAAAATATCTTTTGATATTGTAGACTGTGAACATAGTGTTTAGAGAGTCTTGCTTAGAACTTTCAGTCCTACTTAATTTGTGTATTAAGTTAGTTTGTAAAGTCTCTTATCTTGTGTGATTTGAGCAAGGAAGTATCTTGTCTTGTGTGACTTGAGCAAGGAAGTCTTAAGCTTGTGTGCTTAAGCAAGGAAGTCTCTGATCTTGTGTGATTAGAGCAAGGAAGTCTCTTTGTCTTGTGTGACCTAGAGCAAGGAAGTCTCTTGCTTGTGTGCTTGAGCATTAGTTGTGTAATCTTTAAGATTATAGTAAAATCCCTTGGAAGTGCAAGGGGACTGGACTACTCTCGTTTTGTGAGAGGAACCAGTATAAAATTTATGTGTATGCTTTCTCTTTCTCTTTCTCTCTCTCTCTCTCTCTCATTGTCTTATTTGCATTGTGTGTTTTGTCTAGCTTCTTACATCCTCTGCATTTCAATCTACTTTCAAGTAAAAGAATTAATTTTTCAAAACACAATTCAACCCCCCTTCTTGTGTTTTTCCCCTTCAATTGGTATCAAGAGCTCCGGTTCTGTTTTTTAATCACTTCATAGTGAGACAATAAAAGATCTTTGAAAAACACTGTATGTCTGGGGAAGCTACATCTATACTTACTGCTTCAGATCTATCTCAAGTTCAATACAACTACGACAACATGACTTCTACCTCTTCAGCATCTAATCATGATTCCAGCAATAAAAAGGTTCCAATCTTTAGTGGTGATGCTCTAAGATTTGAATGGTGGAAAGATAACATTTACCACTATGTCAATGGAATTGATGATGAGCTTTGGGACCTGATAGAAGAAGGAGTACCTATTGATGGAATAGGTCCTGATGGTAAGATTACTATAGCTCAGAAAAGAGCTCTATCTACTGAAAACAAGAAGATATTTTCTAAACACAACAAAGTCAAACAAATCATGATGTCAGCAATATCTCATGATGAATATACCAAAATAATGGATAGATCTACAGCTAAAGCTATGTATGACTCTCTCTGCTCAAACTATGATGGTAATAGGCAAGTTCAGAATGCCAAAGCAAGACTACTGGTTCAGCAGTATGAGCTTTTTACCATAAAACCTGATGAAGACATTGAGACCATGTTTTCCAGATTTCAGACTCTGGTGTCTAACCTCAGGATTCTGAAGAAAAGTTATACAACCTCAGATCATGTGTGGAAGATCCTGAACAGCTTGACTGACAAATGGAGACCTAAGGTCACAGCTATTGAGGAAGCTAAGGATCTTGAGAAAATCTCTCTTGAATCACTCATCAAAAGATGGTATTGAATGCTGATGCAGTGAAGAAGAAGGAAAGATCAGTAGCCTTAACTTTAACCAAGAAATCTTCAAAAGATTTCAAGGCTAAAACTCTGGAGGTTGAGGAGGATTCTTCTTCAGATGATCAAGAAGAAGAAGATGATGAAGAATTTGCCATGTTCACCAGAAACTTTCAAAAATGGGCAAGGATGAGCAAGAGTCATAAAGGAAATAGTTCAAGGAATACTCCCAGTAGAGAAGAGAAGAATTGCTTCAAGTGTAACAAACCAGGACATTTCATTGCTGAATGTCCTAAGGCATCATCAAAGGACAAAAACAAGAAGTTCAGTAGCAAGAGAGAGAGCTACAAGAGGAGATTCCAGAAAAGCTTAATGGCAACGTTTGAAGACCTGGAAACATCCTCAGACTGTGATGATGAAGAAGCAAATGTGGCTCTGATGGCTACAGCTGATGGAAACTCTGAAGGATCAGAATCTGAAGGATCAAACTCTGATGGATCAGACTCTGATGAATCTGAACAGGTATTTTTAAATTATTCTAAAGAACACTTAAGGCACTTAAGGCCAAAACTATGGAGATTGAAGAAGAATCTTCCATAGATGATCAAGAAGAAGAAAACCAAGATGATGATGATGAATTTGCATTCTTCACCAAGAAATTTAAAAAATGGGAAAAGAAAAGCTTCAGCAGGAATAACAAGGGAAGCAGCTCAAGAAACACATTTAACAAAGAAGATATGAAGAAGAATCTTCCATAGATGATCAAGAAGAAGAAAACCAAGATGATGATGAATTTGCATTCTTCACCAAGAACTTTCAAAAATGGGAAAAGAAAAGCTTCAACAGAAATAACAAGGGAAGCAGCTCAAGAAACACATTTAACAAAGAAGATAAGACGTGTTTCAAATGCAAGAAAAATGGACATTTTGTTGCTGACTGTCCTGAAGGACCAAAAGAAATGAGCAAGAGAACAAACTACAAAAAGGAAAGATATAGAAGAAAAATTCAAAAAAGTCTTATGGCAACATTTGAGAATCTGGGTATCTGATGAAGAAGAAGAAGAAGAAGCCAACCTAGCGCTCATGGCTGGTGCTAACTCTGATGCTTTGTGACGACTCAGAACCTGACCAAGACTCTGACAACGATGACGAATTTGGAGAGGTACTTTCTGATTACACTAATGAACAATTGATGATCTATCTTAGAAAATCCATGTTAAAGTTTGTTAACATTTCATCAGAATTAAATAATTTTAAAACTAAATATGATGAAATGTCAAGGAGAGCACATAAATTTCAAAACCTTCATAATGACTCATTAATCAGAATAAGGAATCTGGAGAAGGGATGTGCCTCTTGTAACAAACCGTATGATGAGTATGAAATTGAATTTCATGAATATAGTCAGAAGTGCATAAGTTAAAGTAAAATTGTTTCCATGCTCTTTTATAGCTACAAAAATGAGGGAGAAGGACTTGGATGTTGTAATAGAAATCCAAATACTTCTATTTGCTTAAAGAAAGACTATCCTCATCTCTATATTGTATTCTTACCTAAGGACAAAAAGGGAAAAGCCATGGTTGTCTCAGGATCTGAAGAAGACTCAGAGGCAATTGTTCAAAAATCTGAAAATGACTCAGAGGCGAGCACTTCGGAGCCCAAGGCCTTTTCAGAAGAACCTACTCAGAGTTCTCTAATTAGAAACATAAATCAAAAAGAGTCAGAACCCAAGGTTCCTAAAACCAATGTTCTGAAGATTTCTAAATCCAATGTCTCTAAAGAAAAGATTCTGAAACAACCACAACAAGTGATGTAGAATAAAATAAAGACTTTGGTATGTAGCAAACCTAAACCAGGGTTAGCTAGAAAACCAAAAATCTATAAATATTCCAAATCTAAACCCATTCCTCAAAAATCTTGGATTAGTACAAAGGCCTTTAAAAGATCTAGTTTTCAAAGAAAATTCTACTCTAATCCAAAAGGATATCCAAAGGCACAATATAAAGATAAGAATAGAAGGACTAAAAATTATGGAATCAAGTGGGTACCAAAATGTGAAATTGTTTATAATACAGATTTAGATTTCAGAAAAGGAAGTGTCATACTTGATAAATGGAAAGCTGTTATTTGCAAGGGAAAGAAGGCATTTGTTCCAAAACGCTGAAGTAAATGAATATTGAAATGAATACATCAATGAATGATGTGTATATTACTGTGATGATTGATGTTACTTTATGTATAGCTATCCAGACAAAAAGCACTGAATAGACACTCTTGGTATCTGGATAGTGGGTGTTCAAGACACATGACTGGGAATAAGCACATGTTCAAATCTCTCTCCTTGGAAAAAGGAGGTACTGTTGGTTTTGGTGGAAATCAAAAGGGTAAAATCATTGGTACAGGTAGTGTTGGAAATTCCTCTCTTTTTATTGAAAATGTTTGGCTTGTAGATGGGTTAACACACAATCTACTTAGCATAAGTCAATTTTGTGACAGTGGATATGTGGCTGTTTTTGATAAGGAAACATGTACTGTAAGGAGAGAATCTGACAAATCCATAGTCTTCAAGGGTAAAAGAAAAGACAATGTTTATAAAGTAAATCTTTCTGACTTAACAAATCAAAGAGTAGTATGTCTTTTGACTCTAAGTGAAGAAAAGTGGGTTTGGCACAAACAATTAGGGCATGCTAATTGAAGATTAATCTCTAAGCTTAGCAAGCTTGATCTTGTCAGAGGCTTACCAAAGATTAATTATCACTCAAATGCTCTTTGTGGTTCCTGTCAAAGAGGAAAGATTGTGAAAACAACTTTTAAAGCCAAAAACATTGTCTCTACTTCTAGACCCCTGGAAATTCTTCACATTGGTCTTTTTGGACCAGTTAGCACTGCTTCAATCAATGGAAAGAAATATGGGCTTGTAATTGTTGATGACTACAGTAGATGTTATGTTCAAAATAGAATCTATATTAGACCTATTTTAAACAAGACATCATATGAACTTTTTAAGGGAAGAAAACATGATGTTTCCTATTTTCATCATTTTGGATGTACATGTTATGTCTTAAACACTAAAACTCATCTAAAGAAATTTGATGCTAAAGCCTCTAAGGGTATCTTTATAGGATACTCTGAATGCTCAAAAACATACAAACTGTATAATGAAACCAATACAGTAGAAGAGAGTATGCATGTCAAATTTGATGACAAGCAGCCTGACAACATGTCAGAGCTAGTTGAGAAACTTGCAGGTACTCATCTCTCAGAAGATGAAGACTCAGAGGAAGATATTGAGTCAGAACCTCAAAATCATGAAGAATCAGAAGATGTAATCGCCTCTGAACCTCATCAATCATCAGAAGCTACAAATCCAAATAATGAAGATAATGTGCTATCAAGAAATTCATTCAAATACAGATCTTCACATCCAAAAGAACTAATTCTAGGAAACAAAGACAGTCCTAGAAAAACAAGATCAAGCTTCAGAAATGAAGATTCATTACTTGGGCTTATCTCCATGGTTGAACCCTCTAAAATTGATAAAGCACTCCTAGATGATGCATGGATTGTAGCAATGCAAGAGGAACTGAACCAATTTGAAAGGAATGATGTCTGGACTCTGGTACCCAAACCTTCTCACAAGAACATTATTGGAACAAAATGGGTATTCAGAAACAAACTAAACGAGCAAGGAGAAGTTGTTAGAAACAAAGCAAGACTGGTTGCACCAGGTTATAGTTAGCAAGAAGGAATTGATTACATTGAAACCTTCGCACCAGTAGCACGACTTGAAGCTATAAGACTACTTCTCTCCTATGTTGTGAATCACAACATAACAGTCTATCAGATGGATGTCAAGAATGCCTTCTTAAATGGTGTCATTTCTGAGGAAGTATTTGTCAAACAACCTCCTGGCTTTGAAGATATATCAAATCCTGATTATGTTTTTAAGTTGTAAAAGTCACTCTATGGTCTGAAACAAGCTCCTAGGGCCTGGTATGAAAGACTGAGTAACTATCTCATTGAAAAAAGATTTGAAAAAGGTCAAGTAGACAACACTCTCTTTAGAAAGACGTTAAAGAAAGACATTCTCATTATTCAAATATATGTTGATGATATCATTTTTGGTTCTGCTAATGCATCTCTATGTAGAGAATTTTCCAAGTTGATGCAGGATGAATTTGAAATGAGTATAATGGGAGAATTTGTTAGAACAAAAATGGTTCTCAAGACAAACCCCAAAAGCTTGATAAATTTTTTATGATAACAAAGTATTAATATGCAATTGAGAACACTAATGATCTTATATGAAAGTATGCAGTTAACAAAGAAGATAGGATCTGAGAAGCTCAAAGTATCTTATACGCATCTGAAGCATTCAGAGGTTTTGAGTGAACCAAAGTCTGAAGAAAGTCTATCAAAAGCAACAAGAGTCTCAGAAGCAAGAAGAGTCTGTTAGAAGCAATTTAAGTGTACACTCAGAAGCTACACAAGAATGACAAAACATTTATCTGATGGAATCAAGTCTAAAGATATCTCCTCAAAGTTAAAGTCTATACAATGACGAAATGGATGCTGCTCTTTGTCAGTCCAACAAGTCAAGAAAGGAATATCAAGACAACAGTACTATGTTACCTCTTCTGTGCAAAGGAACTATCTTCGAGAAACAAAGAAGCAGAAGCAGTTTGCCTATTATGGAATAAGTTAAAATGGTCTATTATTTTCAATGGGCAAACTGATCTTCTACAACGGTCATATTCAAACGTCTCTATTTCTTTCCTATAAATATGAGACCACTTTGAATTGACAAGGTGATTAACAACATCGAACATCTTAAGAAAACGCATATACACGAAGAACTGCATACAAATATACAAGAATAAAGTGTTCATAAAACTCAAGGAACTTAATAGAAAACATCAGCACAAGACTTGAACTCAGACAACTACAACTCCATCATCAAAGCTCTCTGTTTTGATTACCATTGTAAAAGAGTTAGTCTTAGGTGTATATGTGTTAATCAATCTTATCTAGTATAAGATTCAAAGTCTCTTGCTTGTGTGCTTGAGCAATTTGTAAAAGTCTCTTGCTTGTGTGCTTGAGCTTGAGCAATTTGTAAAAGTCTCTTGCTTGTGTGCTTGAGCAATTTGTGAAGTCTCTTGCTTGTGTGCTTGAGCAAATAGTGTAAGTCTCTTGCTTATGTGCTTGAGCAAATTGTGTAATCTTCATTGATTATAGTGAACTCTCTTGTTAGTACAAGGGGACTGGAGTACTCTCAAGTTGTGAGGAGAACCAGTATAAAAACTTTGTGTGTTTCCCTCTCTCTCACTCCTTCTCTATCTTGCATCTGATTAAATTGTGTCTTTGAGCAATCCGCTGCCAAAATAGTCTCTGATAAATTTGTTAATCTTGAAGAAATTTTAAATACTCAAAACACAATTCAACCCCCCCCCCCCCCCCCCCCCCTCTTGTGTTTTTCACACCTTCAATTGGCATCAGAGCTCCGGTTCTGTTTAAATCACTTTACATTGAAACAACAAAGATCCTGAAAAACACAAACACTATGTCTGGTGGAAGCAAAAGATCCATGGTGATTCAGAGGAAGGAGAAAATAATCAGAATCAAGTATCTACTTCAACTCAAGAAGAAAGTACATCCAGATCAAACAGTGAAGAAAGCATTTTTGATGGAGTACTAAGTCAAGCCAAAGAATTCTTTGAGTCTATATGTTCAGAAAGTAAGAGCAGCAAACTTGATGAACAACTCAAATCTAATCGATGAACAACTCAAATCTAATATTCTAAGCCAACAATATGATCTATTCAAAATGCAAGAAGATGATGATATTGAAACTATGTTCATAAAGTTTCAAACTCTTGTAGACAAGCTGAAAGCTATGAACAAAAACTTCAAAGAAACTGATCTTGTGCTAAAGATATTAAGAAGCTTACCTGACAATTGGGAACATGTGTCTATCATGATTGAGGAAACTGAGGACATTAACAAAATGAGTCTTGAATCTCTAAAAAACAATCTTCAAATCCATGAGGTGGCTCTAAAAGCTAAAAGAGAGGAAAAGGCCAAATTTGTCAGAACTAAAGAATCTGAATCAGAGGGTGTAAACATAGATTTAGTCACAAAGATGAGCGAACTAAAGGCTAACAACAGTGATGAAGGATTTAAGTTAAGGTCATCTCAATCTCTAGATATCTCCACTCAAGTTAAGAAGATCAATCTTAGTAATGAAGAAGACCTTCTTTTAAGAAAATTAGAAGAAGATTCAGAAGATGAATATCTTGAGAGATTTACCAAGAAGCTTGAAAATTGGAAAAGAGCAAAGCATAAGGGAAAATTGGTGAAAAGCCAAATGACCACCTGGGAAGAGCTGGATATATTCTCTGACAAAGAATCTGAAGAAGAAGAAGAAGATGCCGACTGTGCATTTATGGCAAATGAAGAATATACAAACTCAGAAGTTGAGTCAGAATCTGACCATGAAGGATCAGACTCTGATATAGAAAAGATAATACAGGTATACTCTCAACTCTCCAAAACCAAACTCATTAAAATTCTTAAAAAAGTCTTTTTTAGATTAAATGGGAGCTTACAAAGATGCGGAAAACTCGAAATTGATTATCAGCATATAAGTGAACAAGGCAACCACTTTAAAGATCTTTATAACAAATCTTTAAACAAAATAAAAGATCTTGAAAATAGTTGTGGTTGTCATAAGATTCCTAAATCTAAAAATACCCGTGAAATATCAAGCTCAGCTACTCGCATTAAGAATATTAATGTCTGTTACCCTCATCTCCTACTTGCATCAAAAAACTTTAGAACTGCTGAGTCTTTCTCTAAGGCTATGAAGCAGGTTATACCTCAATAAAAGCCTAGAGATGTAAATGATTCTGAAATAAATGAACATGAAGGTGTGAAAAACACAAGAAGGGGGGTTGAATTGTGTTTTTAGAAATAATTTTTTTCAAGATATTGCTATCTATCAGAGTCTTTAGGCAGCGGAAAACTTAAGACAACAAAACAAAAACAGAGAGAGAGACAAGGTGAACACACATGATTTATACTGGTTCCCCTCACAAATCGAGAGTACTCTAGTCCCCTTGCACTTCCAAGGGATTTCACTATAATCACTAAAGATTACAATCCTAGTGCTCAAGCACACAAGCAATAGACTTCTATTTTACTCAAGTTACAACTAACAAGAGACTTCTTACAATTGCTCAAGTTACACAAAACGAGAGACTTCTTAATTGCTCAAGTTACAAGTAAAATAACTCAAGCAGGAGTATTTCTTAACTTCTAAGCTTTTGTAAGAATTAAGACACTTAACACTATAAGTGAATATTCAAGTTCTTTCAGAGGCTTAGATAGTTTTGAACTTAGACTTGATGCTTTCAAAAATTCCTTTTTGCTCAATCAGTTCAATCGCGCATTAGTCTAATCTTATTCAATCAAAGACATCTATTTATATGATAGTAAATAGAGACATTGATGAATAAATTCGTTGTAGATGAACAACTGTAGGAATACTATTGCTTGAAGCATGAAATTGAATTTCTTATCCTAAAGAGGTAATTCAATTCCACTACTTCGTCTTTGTTCCTTTGCTCCACCATTTGGAGTAATAAAAGTACAGTCAGTACAATACGCTCCTTATTGAAGATAAGATTTTAATTTAAACGTTGTGGAGAGTTATCTTTTAAGCTTGAACTGTCATCTATCAAGAAATGTCCTAGAAGCTTTAGATTTATCAAATCAGAGTAATTTGTTAAAACAGAGTGTGCTTCATTTCACGCCCATTTTAATTAATTATATTTATTTAATTATCTTGTGTTGTTTTATTTTAATTGTCATGTGTATGTTTATTAGCTTATGTGGCATGTTAAGTTAAGGTGAATTAGTGAATAATATCCTTTTAGTGAGAATTAACCTTTTGGTGAGAATTGGGACTTGGGGATTTTAACCTAAGTATATAAGCTAAGTTTAGAGAGAGAGTGTTCATTTTTCATGAACTTTTGAAGAGGAAGAAAGAGAAACTTAGAAGGGGAAGAGAAGAGAAGAACATAGAAGAGCAAGCTAGAGAAAGGGTAGAGATTGAAGATTTTTGAAGATAATAAGGTAAGAGAGTAGATATATATGATTAATGAGTGACTAAGAGGGGGGAGAAATCTCATTTCTCTTTGCCCAAACGCTCTCACTCATTTGTGTTAGGAAAATTAGTAACTTTATGAGTTTTCATGAATCAAAATGCTACCTTTCATGTTAATTTCGTGTTATCTATGCTTTATGATGCTAAAAGTACATGTTGATAGTTTTAAATTTGAGAATCTAAAGGTGTTCATATGAAATTGTATGTTCATAGAGTTTTTGATGAAAACCATGAATAATCTTTGATTGATGATGATTTTGATGTTTTAAGTGTTGTAAGTTGTACTTCTATGCATGTTAATATGATTATAACCTAAAGGAAACACCTTTTTAGAACAGGAACACGTTTTGATTGGATTGGTAGTGGAATATGAACGAACGCAAAAACAGAGCAGGGCTTCTGCGTGTTTGTCGCTGAGGCTCGCCAGCCAAACCCTGTGCTCTATGTTTTGCCTCGCTGATGGCGAGGGCTAGCGAGAGATGGCGAGAGCTTGCCAGATACTCGCCAAAGCTCGCCAGATGAAGTGCAAGCTTCTGACTTGTCTCACTAGAGCTCCATATGGCGAGGGGTAGCGAGAACAGTCAGACTTGGTTTTATTCTTTAATGATTTTGATGATGATGATAGATTAATAGATAAGTTGTTAGTTCCTCATGAATGTGTATGACTAATGATAGTATTTTCATATGCTTGTTGGTTATGTACGATGATATTGATGATGAAGTGAATTGAATATAAATGTATGTGTGTAGATATGTACTTATGTATGTGAAATGAATAGAGGGTGAATTGGTGAAGTCATGTGAAGTTACATGCAATGTCGGTGAATTATATATATGGATTTATATTACAATTTGTTGATGATACATCATTCATTCATATGTTGTGTCTAATAGATGGTGATTGAATTTTATATTCACAATGAATGGTGAATGGATTCTTGTATCCGATATAGATGGTGATTTGGTACCACATGTAGATGTGTCTAGGGACATACATTGAAGGTGACATTGGTTGCATTAGGAAGGTGAACACTTAATTGTGCTATGTGTCTTGATTTGTTTGGTGAATAAGTGCATATTAATTAATATATAACCTTATTGATTTTTAATGGATGTGGATAGGATTTATGTATATTTAATTGTTAAATGTACTTATCTTGTTGCTAATATTGATTATTAAATACGTGGAAGAGAATTGATTAAGAGTTAGTTATATACATATAAGTTTTTAGCATGATGTGTTGAAATAAATGATAGTATCTTGTTGCTAATAATGATATATATCTAACTCACTGTTTTATGTGTTTGTGGATCGTTGGGTGATTCAGATTCTCAGGCTTGAGGATTTGCTTTTGCTTTAGGAGGCGTACCCGGCACTTGTGCTAGTATTCAGGGTGAGGAGTCATCTTATTTACTCCTTGTTTTCGTACCTTGTTCATTTGCTCTGATGGTTGTAACACCATGTTGGGATTTAGTTATTTCGGGGTTTTGCCTAGTGTCGTGTTTAGACTTTGCTCATTTTCGTTGATGTAAGGCTTTATGCCAAGTACTTATTTATCTTGATGCTTTGATGATGAGACTTATGTTGATGATTATTTGGATGGTGATTTATTTATGATTATCAAACTTTGAACATAATATTATGGATGAAGATGTTTTAATTATTCCGCTGCAATAGTTGTGATAAGGATAATTTGGAATTGAATTTAATGTTATTGTTTGGTTTTGAATTTTGCCATGTAATGCACTGCTTGTTTCTACTTGATGTTATTGTTGTTTGGTCGTGATATTTTGGGTAGATTAAGTAGGGTGTTACACTTCAGGACTATAAACTTTAACTTTTGAAGGTCTTGAAAGTTCAGCTTCTGATGGTCTTGAACCTTCAACTTATGATGAACTTCAGAGTTCAGCTTCTGATGAACTTCAGAGTTCTGCTTCTGATGGTCTTCAGAGTGCAAAGCTTCAGGACTTTACTGAGTGTTCTTCAGAGTCTACTATCTTCAGAATGCTTTCTTTCTAATTTTGTTCTGATAAAGTGTGCTATATAATATGACTTGTTTTATAATAAACCCGCACACTTAATTCAAAACATTAGTAATACCAATTGTCCATTTAATACTTTGTTATCATCAAAATTTCATAAGGGTGTTTTTTTAAAAAAACTCATTTTGTTCCAACAATCTCCCCCTTTTTGATGATGATACAATTCAACTATGTTGACATTAGGTTTCTGAGTTTTGCAAGCTCCCCCTAAGTCTGATAATCCCAGGGTTAGGTTTGTAAGTTCCCCCTAAGTTTTATCCATAATTAATTTTGATCAATTTAAGATACAATTTATTATATGACTTAGATTATTCATATTTTACTATTCAGAGGCCAAAGTTTGTAAGTTTTTCCTCTCTTATAGTGGAATAACCTTTTGAAAAGGTTGCAACCTTTTCATAAAGTTATCTATGAATAATGAACTTCAAATAATAAATTTCCTCCCCTTAATAAAATTCAACAGATAATGATAACGTAAAAAAATTCAATGTATCTCATTAGTATCACATGTTCTCATTTGCCAAACAGTTTCAGATTCAAAGTTTGAATAGCCATAAATCAACAATTTTATTTTTACAGAAATACGCATTACTCCTTACTTATTTCTCCTTCTTTTGTCATTATCAAAGCAAAAAGATGCAAAGAAGGTGAAGCCAAAGCTGAAGATATTAGATCTTAATACAAAGGCTGGAGAAAAAGATTCAGAGTCTGATATAGAATCTGCTACCTCTGAGAGTACTGTAGAGTCCAAGAGGAGGGATGCTCCTTCTGAAGGAGATTCCAATTAGTTTCTTTAGGCTTATGTAATAAGGAATCTTCAAACATGTAATAAAAACATTTATTTTCCATTTGCTTCTATCTTGACTCTTTGTTTTGTTTCTTGTCTTATTTCAAGTACATTTGCATAACAATAAATCATATATCAATAATAATCAGACATAAATCATTAAGAAACCATTCAAGAATAATTGTCATAATATAATAAGTTCAGAACAATCAAAATAAGCAAAATACATAGAACATTTTGTGCTCAAACATTGCAGACAAAGAAATCCTAAGGGTTCCTATTTTGAAGAATACTAAGGATGGTTTCCAAAGTATACTTAATCTCCCTTTGATTTGTGTTTAGCTCTTCCAATCTTTCCTTCTGAATGGCAACATCTTTCTTGATCTCTTCTTTAAAAACTTCATATGCAGGATTCTCAAGAATGTCTTTCTTCACAAACAATTGTCCAGGTTCCAAACTGAATTTCAAGTGCATACTTAGATCACTGTCTAGTGAACCTAAGTTTTCCTTCCAAACAGTAGTCTTTGGAACAGAATCATCAAAGAACTTATCAGTTAAGCTTAGTCTTCCCTTCTTCTTCAACTTGTTCCTTTCAATCTCCTCATTCCATTTTCCTATAAATGGTTCCATCTTCTTTTGATATTCTTTAAGTTCTGACACATCAGAAGACTTAATAGAAATTAGCTCCTTCTCCATTTCCTCTTTCAGACTCTCCCATTGTTGCTCATAGATAAGAGGTTCTATAAAAGAATACCTTAACTGATGCAGATTTTTCATTTTAATGAAAATATTGTTACACTTTCTCATGAGCTCAGAGTCAATTAAAGGAATAGGTTCAAGACTTTATTTTAAGGGTTTTGGGATGGGTTCATTTAAGTTTTCAAAAGCTATAAAGGGATCAGCTTCTTGTGAGTCATGGTCAAGGTTGGTTTTAGAAGCTGTAATCACTGGTGAAGGTGATCTTGATACTCCAGATGTTCCAACATCTTGGATTTTCTCAGTATTATAAGTTTCACCCTTTTCAGCTTGTCTTTCTAGTTCAAGTTGTTCTGGTTGGGACTGTTCAAAATGTGTTTGTTCAGGTTGTGTCCTTTCTGGTTGTGAGTGTTGTTGTTGTTGTTGATCAGTGGTATTTTCAGGTTGATTTTGTTGTGAGGTTTGGTCAGGTTTTGTTTCTGTTTGATCTTTTGGGTTCTGATCATGTTCAGAGTTTTGATTGTGATCAGATGCTTGAACATGTTCAGAGGCTTTCTCTTGTGAGGAATTCTGAGGGGGTTCAGAGTCTTGTTGTGTGGATTTTTGTTCTTGGTTAGGTAATTCGCCTTGTAAGTGTTGTTCCAAAACTTTCAATGGTAAATCTATTTGGTTTTGATTTTTAGAGGGGGGGAGTTTTGGTTTTCTCTAGTGTGGTTTTCTCTGACGTGGTTTTCTCTGGGAGGAGTTTTAGGTATTGTTTCAGAGATGGTTTTTGTTCCTTGTTCATGAGAATTTGTAACAACATTATTAGAAAAATTACTCATACCTGTGTCAGCAATGGTTTTTCCCTTATCAGCACTTGCAGATTCCAACTTCCTTCTTTTCCTCTTCAGTTGCTCATCATCAGTGGCTTCATTATCATAATGAATGATGACAGGAGCATTCTCTTTTGATACACCAACTTTCCTTTTGTCAGACTTAACTTGTCACGACCCAACCCGCATCGTGACCGGCGCACGAACTAATATTAGTCCGGCAAGCCTAATGACCAAACTTAGCAAACCATAAACATGAAATTTCTAGAATGACCTTTAGTTCGAAATAATATTTCCGGAAGTTTCGACAGAGTATCCTCTGTATTTTCAACGTTTCCGAAATCAAGATAAACCCTGTTTATAAACTTATATAATCAGTCGGGATTTCAAATGACATAACTAGATGTTTATACGACTCAAATCATAATATTTATAAACTACCAATAGCTGCAAATACATCAACGGACCAATTTATACATATGGAAGGCCTACCAAATGAGTGACATTGATAGATCTTTAACTCTGGTAGAAACCTGCTACTCAGCTGATTGTGAATCTGAAAAAAAAAAAAAAAAAAAAAAAAGAATATGAGGGGGTAAGTCACGAGGACTTAGTGAGAGACGACAACCACCACCAACTAGAAGGGAAACACACAAGGGCACGAATAATTAGTTTTCTCAAATCTTATTTCAATTTAAAAAAAATAGTAACCATAAAAAAAATATAATTAACTCATAATCAAGTATACCATGAAAATTCAGAAATCTTTATAAATTTGTCAAAACAAATAAGACCATATCAAAATTCCAATTTCGTAAATAGGTGAAATCAAATCAATAACTTTAAAGATAATATAGAAATCCAATAAAAATAAAACAAACTCGGTGCGAGAGAATCGAGAGATGGCTCCATCTCGTTGATAGCCCTTTCCTACTAAGAACGGCCTCTCACTTAGTGGCGGCTCCATCTAACGGATATACCTTTTCTCATTGATTTGGAAAACACATCATCAAATCAATTAGTCGTTTCAATGCTGAAACCGAGAGCTAGCTCCATCTCGTTGATAGCCCTTTCCTCCTAAGAGTGGCCTCTCACTTAGGGGCAGCTCCATCTAACGGATAGCTTTTTTCTCTCGATTCAGAAAACACATCATCAAATCTATCGGTCGTATCAACACGAAAACCGAGAGCTAACTCCATCTCGTTGATAGCCCTTTCCTCCTAAGAGCGGCCTCTCACTTAGGGGCGGCTCCATCTAACGAATAACTCTTTTCTCCCGACTTAGAAAATGTCAAATATATCGATCGGGGAGTCTGCATCTCATTGATAGCCCTCTCCTCCTAATGGCGGCCTTTCCATAGGGGTAGCTCCATCTAACGGGTAATTCTCTCTAACCGAATCACATTACTAGGTGCACCTAGGTCGTCGTCAATATCACCGCGATTCTTAAAATACATCTCTTAAAACCATGTTTCACCACATTTCCAAAACTTTTGTAGAAATACATAAAATCCAAATGGAATTGAAAATATTTCACTTTATAAACCATAAATAAGTCAAATACAAATAGAGAATATCACCTTGTTCCAAAAACATCTCTCTCAAAACCATAATTCTCAACATATCAAACTTATGCCAAACTATATAAAACAACTCTCTAAATCAAATCTTATGCTTAATTGATCATGAGTAAATCCAAATAGAGATCGTATTAATATCGATAACTTTAAAAATTAAATAACGACGATGAGAAAAAAAATGTTCAAAGGTTGTATTCCCCGATTTTCATAAATACTTTAACATAGAAAACAAGCAAAATATCAATAAAAAACAATAATTAAAATATGTGATAATGATTATCATCAACTCACAACTATGACGAATCAACTCCCATCCTAGCAATGCCTTTCGAAATAACCACCAGAGCAATTTCTGCGGAATCTGAACATCATACAATAATTCCAGCTCTTGTTAAAACTTATTTAAGATCACACTACCAGTATTTTAAAGAATTAGAAAAAAAAAACCCCAATTTGTTAGAGTTAGAGATTGAAAGGGAACTCATGAAAATCTAAGATTTTACTATCTACACTAGTTCCAATACTCATCCAAGATAGATATCATCTCTAAATCTCATGAAGCATAAAGTTTTAACTCAAAATGTATCCATAAGAAACTTTCAAGAGATGGTATTCTTCTCCTTCTTTAGAACAATAACCCTAACTCCAAAATTATACCCAATATTATTTGTGAAAGTATGAGAAATGTTTTTAATAGAGGTGTACTAATTTTTCTTGGGTTTATGGCTAACATTTGTGTTTGTAATGAAAAGAAAATGAAATGGGAAGTGGAAGAAAACGTGAAACAGGGGAGGAATAGAAAAGGAAAGTGGATATGTGGAAATGAGTGGATATGTGGCTAACATTTTTCTTGGGTTTATGGCTAACATTTGTGTTTTCAATGTTAGTTTGGTTTTTTTTTTGTATAAGTAAACGGTGCGTTTCAATCTTCCCCCCTTAAGAAAATTCGTCCTCGAATTTTAACTACTAAATTTGATTTTCGAATAAGTATGGATAATTTGCCCGCATTACTTCTTTGGGTTCCCAAGTGGTTTCTTCATCGGACAGTCCTTACCATATAAACTTTACCGAAACAATATCTTTTGAGCATAAACAACTCACCTTTTTATCTATTATAGTTGACAAATGATCGATGCAAGACAAATTCTCGTTTAACTACACATATTCATCACTACTCACATTAGAAAGGTATAATGTGCTTCCGAAGATTAAAAATATGAAAGACAAAACGAACTCTTGAGAGATCCGATGGAAGTGTTAAGCGATAAGCTACATGCCCGACTATCTCTAAAATCTTAAACAACCCAATGAACCTTGGACTTAACTTACCTTTCTTGCCAAACTGCAAAACTCATTTCATTGGTGAAACACAAAAAAAATACATGGTTTCCCATGGTGAACTCTAAGGGCGACACCTCTAATCTTAATCATTTAAATGATTTCTTGAATCAACTTTATACCCGCTAGTTTAGACTAGCCAAATTTAAACCACCCTATCGAAGACTCACATCGTTTATATACAATGCCTAATAAGGCACCACTTTATACTAGATTGGTAAATATTTATATGAAAATTCCATCATAGAAAAATATTGGTCAACTTCCTCCAATATTAAGAATACAAGAACGAAACATATCCTATGTATATGTTTTGTATAGTTTTGACAGTTTAAGCATTAGTCCTAGGATAATGATTGTACTAAGATTCAAACAAGTCCCCAATGCAAATTGAAAAGACTTCCAAAACTGAGTGGTAAACTGAACTCTACGATCCAAGATAATAGACATAGACACACCATGTAGAAAGACAATCTCCTCTAAATAAAGCTTAGAATATTGATTTTTTTTTTAGTTTCCTAAAATAGAACAAAACTTCTGGTTTATATACTAGGAGATAAATCAGGTTGATTATGTTTCACATGCCTTTTTATAATAATCTGACAGACTACCAAGAAACAACATGATGCAAACATGAAACTATAGGAGATCAGAAAAAATGAAAAACAATGTCCTGTTATGTTTAGCTGCTAATGATAATGCTAATCAATCGTGCTACGTATCCAATTATCCATAATACACGAAACATTATCACCAACTAACATATTATCGAAGCACAAAGCACCAGGTTCCGAGACTATCACTTTCTATAATAAATGTTTCTAAATAGTATCCAGGAAGCAAATATGGTATCATTGATGGACGTAAATAAATAGAAGGACACAAAGTGATGAATGTACTAGTTCTAGCTTTAACAAGTTATGTCTTTCGAAATTGTAAACACTATGTCAAAATAAACAACAAAGGAACACTACAGTCACATGAATTAGTGAGTAATTCAAAACCAAGAATCTTGAATCTAAACAACAACCAAGTTTTAAAGAGCAGCCCTGTGTTAATATTAGAATGTAAAGACCACAAAGGTTCATTGTGTTACACTTAAGAGATTAAAACACAAGAGCCAAATGAGTTCTCATGAATGAGCAAGATTAATAACCTTGTGTCTAAATCTTTAAGAGAATTAAAATTGATTAACACATGACTACACAAGAGCTTTACGTTTTAAATTTCAAAACAGCCACAAGTAAACAATCATAGGAACAACAATTCAGATTTCATGAAATTATCCCAAGAAAAACAATATTGATCTTGTTCCTAAGGAAACAACATTAAGTACATAACAATCACAACCTAAACCATTTTGCTTATAGGCCAATTCCTACTTAACAAGTATGTGATTAGTGAAAATAATGCAATCATTAAATCCAGAGAAATTCCAAACATTGGACAAGGTTAAGAACCAATTTAAGAAGAGTTGCAACCACAAAAATAACCATGGTTCATGATAGTTTATAGCAAGTTCAGTTCAGGACCTAACGTATAAGCATTTATAGGAATTTAAGCTAGCAACTATATAACAAAGAGTTCTTGAAGTAGAAAATAATAGATTCAGGGCATGTCAAACTATAACAAAAACAATCTCATAACAGTCGGATGATAAGGAATGCAAACTAGTCACAATTAATCAACCTCATATAAATCAAAAATGGTAATTTCAAAATTTGACAACTAAAGCATACAAGAGTTATGACAATGTTAATATTTCTTCCATGATCAACTTTAGACACATGAAGTTCTAACCAACAATTAACATATCAAAATTAAGTCACCATCCTAACTATTCAAAGTTAGCAAATTAATAGTTAAAATAAAATGACTGGAGAGAATAATGTCATAAAACTCAACAAGAAATGGTAAGAACATAGTTGACGAATACTAGGATTACTTTAACAATTATTGTTCTTTTTGAAATTGAAATCCTTCTATTAAACAAACCATGAAATATCATAGTCACATGATTTTCAATGAGAGTTCAAAATTAAGAGTTTTGTAAAAGTCAAGACATCACACTAAAGAACTTGACAAATTTAGCTTCAAAATAGCACATGCTAAAGGACCCAATTAAACATTCAAGCTTAGTGCAAGTAACCCCTATCTTAAGTGCATAGTTTCACGCTCCCAATCATAAGCTAATCTATCTCTAATTCTTTCTAGAAGAAAATGAGCCATATACGATCAAGAAATCTGACTTCATGCCAATGAAGGTGATCCCTATTGTTTTACATGTGTAAGTCTATTAAACTAGAAATATCTCACCCTCCGACTTAAATGATGTCAACTCCACCGTACGTATATTTCAGCATCCTAATACCCTTCATAACCTCTCTAGACTGACAATGACTTTCAGTGGATCTTCACGCACACTAGACTCGGAAAAGGTAAAGGATTAAGTTTCATGAATTTTGCTACAGTGACATCCACCCTTCTAATGGAATTAACGCATGTTACTCACCCTGTCTAACTTCTTGTTCGCGATCAACGTTTGTTTGTCTTAGATTACCCTACTACTGCCCGACAACAACCGTAACAAGTTGTTCCAATACTCGTTGTAATTATCGTTTTCCTCTAGGCACCTCAACACTAACTACTACTGCACCCAAGCCACGTCCATCGACATGAACGCCACATCCTCCATCATTTGCTTTAAGTCGACAATGAGTACAACCGAATCACTACCCTTTTTTTACTAGGGTATTAAGGTTGGGAAGTAATCCCAAAAGGAACAAACTTCCCTTCTAGTGGTGATGCCAATTAAAAGAAAATTGACCAAATATTGGACAAGACAACAAACATAGTGAGACAAATCAAAGACCGAAAGAGATCATAGGGTTATACAACAAATGAGACTACCATAGAATGCTAATAGCTTCTTGCAAATAAATGGTGTCGCGGTTCACAATTCACTAGCAAGAATCTATTTTCATTCTATGTCTACAACTATTAGGACCTACAACCGGGCTCTGATACCAACTTTGTCACGACCCAACCCGCATCGTGACCGGCGCACGAACTAATACTAGTCCGGCAAGCCTAATGACCAAACTTAGCAAACCATAAACATGAAATTTCTAGAATGACCTTTAGTTCGAAATAATATTTACGGAAGTTTCTACAGAGTAACCTCTGTATTTGCAACGTTTTCGAAATCAAGATAAACCCTGTTTACAAACTTATATAATCAGTCGGGATTTCAAATGACATAACTAGATATTTGTACAACTCAAATCATAACACTTCTAAACTACCAATAGCTGCAGATACATCAACGGACCAATTTATACATATGGAAGGCCTACCAAAAGAGTGACACTGGTAGATCTTTAACTCTGCTAGAAACCTGCTACTTAGCTGATTGTGAATCTGAAGAAAAAAAAATAGAATATGAGGGGGTAAGTCACGAGGACTTAGTGAGAGACAACAACCACCACCAACTAGAAGGGAAACACACAAGGGCACGAATAATTAGTTTTCTCAAATCTTATTTCAATTTTAAAAAAAATAGTAACCATAAAAAAATATAATTAACTCATAATCAAGTATACCATGAAAATTCAGAAATCTTTATAAATTTGTCAAAACAAATAAGACCATATCAAAATTCCAATGTCGAAAAGAGGTGAAATTAAATCAATAACTTTAAAGATAATGTAGAAATCCAATAAAAATAAAACAAATTCGGTGCGAGAGAATCGAGAGATGGCTCCATCTCGTTGATAGCCCTTTCCTACTAAGAGCGGCCTCTCACATAGTGGCGGCTCCATCTAATGGTAGCCCTTTTATCATCGAACTTGAAAACACATCATCAAATCCATCAGTCGTTTCAATGCTAAAACCCAGAGCTAGCTCCATCTCGTTCATAGCCCTTTCCTCCAAAGAGTGGTCTCTCACTTAGGGGCGGCTCCTGAAGGTGGAAAAAACACAAGAAGGGGGGGTTGAATTGTGTTTTGATAAATTAAAAATTATTGTAGATTCAGAGATCTATCAGAGTCTATTTTGCAGCGGAAAGATCAAAACAACAATCAGTAAAGAGGTTAGAGTTAGTAAGAGATGAACACACATAATTTATACTGGTTCCCCTCACAAAACCAGAGTACTCCAGTCCCCTTGTACTAACAAGAGAGTTCACTATAATCACCAAAGATTACACAATTTGCTCAAGCACACAAGCAAGAGACTTCACAATACTCAAGCACACAAGCAAGAGACTTCCAAATTGCTCAAGCACAAAAGCAAGAGACTTCCAAATTGCTCAAGCACAAAAGCAAGAGACTTCCTAAATTGCTCAAGCACGCAGGCAAGAGGCTTCCAGTTTGCTCAAGCACAAAAGCAAGAGACTGGCTTAAATTACACCTATTGACTAAACTCTATTACAAATGTAGTTCAAAACTCAAGGTCTTGAATTTGGAATTGATACTTCAGAGTTGTAGTCTTGTGCAGATATCTTCAATTAAGCTCTTTGTGAGAACACTTCTTTGTGCAGTTTATAGGAGCTTTTGTGTTCAATGATTTCTCTGAGAACACTTCTTTGTGAGAACACTTCTCTGCACAGATTCCTCGACTCTTGGTCAATTCAAAGAGGTCTTCTATTTATAGGCAGATTGAATAGAGACGTTTGAAATGAGACCGTTGTAAGTACAATAGTTTTCCTGGAAAGTTATCTTTGTCTTTTTCCCAAAAAGGGCAAACAACTTATGCTCATTTGTTCCTCGAAGGTAGATGTTTGCACAGAAGAGGTAATAATGTACCATTGTCTTCATATCCCTTTTTGACTGATTTAGATGACATGGATTTGTCTTTGTTGTAGTCATCTTGTAGTTCTTTTAAACTTAAAGGGAGTCTCTTGAGACTTGGCCTTATCAGAGTTGTTATTTAAAAGATCAATGCAGCTTCTGAGTGCATACTTTATTGCTTCTGATAAGTTCTTCTGGCTTCTGAGAGTCTTTGTCCTCTGACAGTGTTGAGTTTTGAAGATTGGCTTCATTTTTGGTAAAATATGTCTGAGGCCAAATGTGGGTTCCAATGCAGTAACATTGGGAACCACAACCTGATAACGCGCCTTATCCTTATCTTGATCTAGCGCGCGGATATGTTTGAAGGATTGAAGAAACAAACTTGCGCTTCCTTATTCAACAAGGAACAAGTTTGTTAGCTGAAGATTGAAGATCTACAGCTGGAGCTTTGAAGGATAAAAACAAATCAAATATTATTTGTTTGTTAAAGGATAAAAACAAATCAATATTATTTGTTTGGTCAAGAGGATCGATGATCTACAGCGGGAGATTTAAAAAGATGAAACAAACAAATATTAATTGTTTGTGTAACAAATTATCTTTTTAGTCAAACGGATTTAAATCAAAGATTAGTTTGCAACAAACGATCTTATCCTTCATGAAGCCAAGGAGATTCAAGACTCTATATAAAGAAGCAAGCTTCATTCGTTGAAGAGTGCCTGAAACCATTGAAGATACAAACGCTATAGAGCGATTGAGAATTTTTAGGCTTAGGATTTAGTTTAAATCCTTGTTATTCTTTTGAGTATCACGATTGATACTTGATTAAGAATAAGTTGTTCACTCTTAAGATTTTAAGCACAGAGTGTGATTTGTTTATTAGGAACAGAATTAAAATCCACAGGTTGTGTGGTTGAGGGGAAGTGAGAGGGGTCTCATACTTAGGACGTTCTTGAGTAGAAATCTATATGGGTAGTTGCTAGGTGATAAGCTGTAAACGGGGCGTTTGCGGAGAGCTTTGAACTACTTTACCATAGTGGATTTCCTTCCTGGATTGGTATCCCCCAGAGTAGGTGAGTTGCACCGAACTGGGTTAACAATAACTTGTGTTATTTAAAATTATGTCGTTTTATTATTGTGTGTCCAGGAGGACCAGTGTTGCAACATCGTACACCACATTGGTCCCTCACGTGCCAGAATTTCAATTGGCATAAGAGCAGGCACCCTATCTGATTGGGTGAGCTCCAGGGAAGATATTTTCTAGCAATATGGACAGAGAAGGAGGACTCATGAATAAACCACCACTTCTGGATGGCTCTAACTTTGACTATTGGAAATTAAGGATGATTGCATTCTTGAAATCCCTTGATAGTAACTTGGAAAACAGTCCTCAAAGGATGGGAACATCCCAAGGTCAAAGATACTAATGGAGCTGACACTGAAGAATTAAAACCAGAAGAAGAATGGACTACTGCTGAAGATGCACTAGCACTAGGGAACTCAAAAGCATTGAATGCTTTATTCAATGGAATTGACAAGAACATGTTCAGACTGATCAAACAATGCACAACAGCCAAAGAAGCTTGGGAAATCCTCATCACAGCCCATGAAGGAACAAGCAAAGTGAAGATGTCTAAACTCCAAATTCTAACCACCCAGTTTGAAGGTCTGAAGATGAAAGAAGAAGAAACAGTGCATGACTTTCACATGAGCATACTTGACTATGCAAACACCTTTGATTCTTTAGGTGAGAAAATACCTGAAGAAAAATTGGTAAGGAAACTCCTCAGATCCCTACCACCCAGGTTTGACATGAAAGTCACTGCCATTGAGGAATTCAGAGAAATAGGAAGCATGAAGCTAGATGAACTAGTAGGTTCCCTTCAAACCTTTGAACTCTCTATGAAGGACTGAACTGAGAAGAAAAACAAGAGCATTGCTTTTGTTTCCAATGTTGATCAAGAGTCATAGAGTGACAAAGAAGCTGATGAAAACATCTCAGAGGCCTTAGTATTACTTGGAAAACAATTCAACAAAATACTAAGGAGGACAAGGCCAAGGACCAATGTGAAGCACATCCAGCCCGATATCAACAAACAGGGAAATATGTCAAGGAAACCAAGAACTAAAGATAGAAACATTCAAGGCAGATGAGTTCAATGTCATGAATGTGAAGACTATGGACATATCAAGGCAGAATGTCCAACCTATCTGAAAAAACAGAAGAAAGGCCTAAATGTTATATCATGGTCTGATGAAGACTCTGAAAGTGACAATGAAGCAACCAAGTCAGTGAATGCCATGACTGGAAGATGCGTGTTTGATTCAGATTCAGATGATGATGTTTCCTACAATAAACTTGCTGCAACCTACAAGGAGCTGTGCACCAAAAGTGGAGAACTTTGCAAAACAAATGAGGAGCAAAGGAGGACCATTGTCCAACTTGAAAAAGAAAAGCAAGTGCACTTGTCTACCATAGCTAATCTTGAGAATGAAACAAGCATGCTAAAATCCCAATTTGAAAGCGTGGACAAACAACTCAGATTGCTAAACAATGGCACCGACAGGTTAGATGGGATTCTGGAAGCAAATAAACGGACCAAGCAAGGCAAAGGATTGGGCTATCATTCCCCAAAGAAACAAGCCTCTGGACCTGCCAAGAAATTTGCTCCAGCCAACCTTTGGTATGGAACCAGAAAGCAGGGTCAATTGTTTCCACATCCAGCACCCCACCAGAGAAGGTCCAGGAAGTGCCAACATCACGGACCACATCAGCGACCTCCAAGGTATGAATCATGGAGATGTTACTACTGTGGGAAGTATGGACACATAAAGGCCCAATGCTATAAGTTTCATGGGTATCCATACAAAGGAAGACAAGTCAGCCCAACTCCGAAAAAGGCTAACAAGAAGAAGTTTTGGAAGACCAAATCCAATGTTGAAGTCAAAGCCCTTATTGCTCACACATCCTTCAAAGTCTCTTCAAAAGAAGATCGGTACTTTGATAGTGGGTGTTCTAGACACATGACTGGTGAAAAGAAATACCTCAATGAAATAAATCCATAGACCGCCAGTTTTGTGACCTTGAAGATGGAGCAAAAGGAGAAATCAAGGGGATTGGAAATCTAATCAACAAAGGATTACCAAAGCTCAATGATGTACTATTGGTAAAAGGACTAACTGCTAACTTTATAAGCATAAGTCAGTTATGTGACCAAGGGCTGAAGGTGAACTTCACCAAGAGTGAATGTTTGATCACTAATGACAAAAATACAGTGATCATGAAGGTAGCAAGATCCAAGGATAATTGCTACCTATGGATTCCTCAGGAAACCACACACTCATCTATCACTAATTTACTTAGCAAGGAGGATGAAGTAAGGCTGTGGCACCAAAAGCTTGGGCATTTGCACCTCAAAGGAATGAAGAGGATTATAGCTGAAGATGCCATAAAAGGAATACCCAAGCTCAGTATTGAAGAAGGAAGCATATGTGGAAAGTGCCAGGTAGGGAAGCAGACCAAAATGTCGCACCCAAGGTTGGAACATCAGACCACAACCAAAGTACTTGAACTACTCCATATGGACTTTATGGAACCAATGCAAGTTGAAAGTCTTGGAGGCAAGAGGTATGCCTTTGTGATAGTGGATGATTTCTCTAGGTACACTTGGATAAACTTCATTAGTGAGAAGTCAGATACATTTGAAGTTTTCAAAGAGTTGTGCCTAAAAATGCAAAGAGAAAAGGGATTTGGAATTGTCAAAATCAGAAGTGGTCATGGAAAGGAGTTTGAAAATTCCAAGTTCTCTGATTTCTGTTCCTCTGAAGGAATAAGTCACGAATTCTCAGCACCAATCACACCTCAACAAAATGGTGCCGTAGAAAGGAAGAATAGAACATTGTAAGAATCAGCTCGTGTGATGTTACATGCCAAAGATCTCCCTCAAAACCTCTGGGCATAAGCAATGAACACTGCATGCTACGTTCACAATCGTGTCACACTCAGAAAAGGTACCACTACCACTCTCTATGAACTCTGGAAAGGAAGAAAGCCAACAGTCAAATACTTTCATGTCTTTGGAAGTAAATGCTACATACTAGTTGATAGAGAACAAAGGAGAAAGATGGACCCCAAGAGTGATGAAGGTATCTTTCTTGGCTACTCAACAAACAGCAAGGCATATAGAGTCTTTAACAACAGGACCAGGACGATGATGGAATCCATAAATGTTGTTATTGATGACTCTCCTGGAGTAAAGGTACCAAATGCGGTCCCAAATGTTGACACATCAGGGCCCCTGATCGACAACACTGAAGATCAAGAGACTCAAGAAGGAACTGACTCAGAAACAGAAGGTCAACCATCCAAGAAATGTCCATCTATCAGAGTTCAGAAGAATCATCCTAAAGAACTCATCATTGGAAATCCAAATCAAGGCATCACTACAAGGAGATCTAATGAGCTAGTGGCCAACTCATGTTTTGTATCCAAAATTGAACCAAAGAATATGAAAGAAGCTCTCACAGATGAATTTTGGATCAATGCAATGCAAGAGGAGCTGAATGAGCTCAAGAGGAATGAAGTATGGGACTTAGTTCCTAGACCCAAAGGTGTAAATATCATTGGTACTAAGTGGGTTTACAAGAACAAGTCTGATGAAAAGGGAACTATCACCAGAAACAAAGCAAGACTAGTTGCTCAAGGTTATACTCAAATTGAAGGAGTAGACTTTGATGAAACATTTGCTCCAGTAGAACGCCTTGAGTCCATAAGGTTACTATTAGGAGTTGCTTGTATTTTGAGGTTCAAATTGTTCCAGATGGATGTAAAGAGTGCCTTCCTAAATGGGTACCTTAAGGAAGAAGTATATGTGGAGCAGCCTAAAGGGTTTGTAGATCCCCACCTATCAGATCATGTATACAAACTAAAGAAGACGCTTTATGGCCTAAAGCAAGCTCCAAGGGCATAGTATGAAAGATTGACAACATACCTAGTTGATCACGGTCGTTTCGTGATCAAATAATGTTTTAAGAAAAGTAGTACAAGGTAGTTAACCTTGGTCGTTTCCCAAAGACTCACAATCAGTTTAACTATATTAGAAACAATTCAAAAACTGTAAATTATGGGGGTTTTGTTTTGCAAACAGAACGTAAGAAAAGTGTGAAATTCGATTGATTTAAAACGATCAATTCGTTGGGTTTTCACAAAGAATAAATTCGTTATATGCTATATATGCTATGTTCTGGTTGATTTATAAAACCGACATAAACAAGCGTTGACAGTTTTATACGAATTCCATTCAAACAAGCGTCAAATGCGTTCAACTAATCGTAGGCAATAGTAAACAAGCGTTACTAATGATAGATTAATATCCTTACTGAATTCAATCAACCCCTTTTGCTAAGCGCTCAAAGTTTATGTCAATTCCTATTCAATATAATCTATACAAGCGATAAACCAAATTGAATAATACGGTGTCGAATCGAATTAGAGTGATTAAGCATCGTTATAATTCAGTTTTATACTGAAATAAAGAACATGAAATTGACATAACAGAACATGAATATAAACGGAATTTGCTATTAAAAACAGACCTCAAGAATCTAAAACGAGTTCCTTGCACCAACGAATTGAAAGAGGAATTTAGTTCTCCATTCAAGTGGTGGCTGCTCTAGGGTTTTTCTTATTTCGTGAATGAAGTGTAGAGTCAGAACAAAAGGAGATAAGACCCTTATCTGAATACCGTCGTTAAACCAGTTTTTTGGCAATTCGTTCTGGGATACCGGAACGCCCTGGTAGGTGCATTTAATATGCACTTCTTTTTTCAAATCCCTAAAATCTTCGGACCATTCTGGATTTTGAAATAATAGGATACGAACGATATTTTTAGTTATTATCAATGAAGGTAATACGACCTAGGTCAGAATTTTCGGTTTTTATAAGCAAGCAAAATGGACCACAAAACAATTGGGCCGAAAAATATAAGTTATGCTGAAAAATAATTAAATCTTTGTAAGTCTGAAACATAACGAGTAAATATGACTCCTTTGCGCTCCAAATTGGCTTTCGGCTTCAACATGAAAGTTGTAGCTCTTTCTCTTAGCTTTCAAACGCATCTTCCCGCGCCTCAATCCGACATTCGTAGCTCAAGTTATGGTCTGCACAATGAGAAGGTGTCAAATTACTGTTTATTACGAAAATAAATAGCAAAACATAAATAATAGCAAAACTAGACTCTAAACACAAAACATGATAAAAATACCAAATTAGCAGGAGAGGTCATAAAATTGTCATAGCACAGAGTGATTAAAAAGTGCATTAAAATGCACTGATCAAATTCCCCCACACTTAAGCTTTTGCTCTCCGTGCAAAACTCGAAATGAAAATCACATCACAAGTAATCAACACATTCTAAGATTCAAGCTACAAGCCTTGGATTGTTTTTCAAAGATTGGTATAACTTTTATATGTCAACTATTAATGATGATCAAGCGTGCGTGTGTGTACTGCCTATTACTATCAACCAGAGTCATGACAGGATCCTTCTCTAAAATACACATTCAGAATACTAAGCCTTCTTTTTTCCTTCCTACAATTAAGAGTTTGGGTTCAGATTTCAGCTTGAGGGGAAGCTGCACTTTTCATGTTCTCACAGACTTTTTGACTTTTATACGCAGGGACACTACTTAAGTTCATTTTAGTTATGTTTTAGGTGCCACTCTACGTTTTCACCTAACGGGATCTCACTTGTAATGAGTCCAACCTGTTACTCCGAGTAGAGCACCCTACACAGCATTTGTTCTTCCAGTTTCAGGCACAGGAACTCCACATATGTCTTACTGTTCCTCCAGTTTTAGGCACAGGAACTTATTTAATTTTTTTTATTTTATTTTAAAGAAATGCAGTGTCCCACCATTAAATCTAGCCATTGTTGGAACAAAATGTGTCTTAGAACACACCCTTGAGTTTTGATGATAACAAAGTATTAAATGGACAATTGATGTTACTAATGTTTAAATTAAGTGTGCAGGAGAATCCAACGTTAAATCAAGAGCACACTTGATTTAGACTCTGATGAAACCTTAATGGAAGTCTGAATCTTTACACTCTGAAAGAGTTCAGAAGCTACAACGTGGTCAGAAGCTAAACAAAGTTCAGAAGCTCAAAAAGGATCAGAATGTCTGCAAGAGTTCAGAAGCTCGGAGGGTATTGGCCAGAATAGTGTTGGGATCAATATTTCCAAGGAGTGGAAGTTCTGATCAACTTTCATGGGATCATAGGCACTTTGTCTATTTTCTCACAAGAAAATTTAATTTGAACTGGGCAAAATACATCTTCAATCACCTTTGCAAGGCTGTGAGTGCTACTCAGAAGCAATCCAAGCCAAATGTTCATGTTATCTATCCAAGAATTCTGAGTGAAATTTTCTATCAATGCGGAGTGATAGATATACTCATAGCTTGTCATACCCCATTTTTTGACCTAAGATCCTACCTCATATTTTCATCATCGCATTTTATGCATCAATAACGAAAAATTCAAAAATATGTCAACTTATTTTATTTTATTTTTTGTTTGTATATTTGTTAAAAAAAAATCCAAAAAATATGTTAAGAATCTATTTTATTTTTCAAGATATCTTTGTTTTTATATTTTGATAAAAAATCTAAGGAAAAAAGAAGATATAAATTAGGAGTCAAATCTTTTTATTATTACTACTTTTTTTTTCTCTTTCCTTTTATTATTATTATTATTATTATAACAAAAAAAACTAAAAAAGGGGAAAGGCAAGATTGATGAACAAACAGAACACGCAGAAACAACAGCAACACGCCTCTCTTTCCTTTGTTTTCAGCTTTTAGCTTTTTTCAACTTTTCCCTCAAATTAAGCTTAAGTTTTCACCAAATGGACACTCAAACAAAAAGCTTCAATCACTTCCATCTCTGCAAATCTACTTTCTTTGCCAAAACAAAGACAAATCCAATGAATCAATTACCTAATGAACATCAAAAGGGTTCAATGCTCTCTATAAGTTAAAGCTAAAAAAATCAGAACAAAGAGGGGAGGAGGAACCAAAAATAGAGAGAAAAGAAAAATGTAAAGATAAACTCCCACCATCTCCATCAAAACCACAACCTTCTAACCCAAACTAGAATAAAAGAAGAGGAAAACCAGGAAAAAAAGAGAAAACAAAAACTGAGAGGTAGAGAAAACAAACACAAACTGCACCATCTTCATCTTTCTCATATAACCTCCACTTTAACCACCACTTTCAAATCACCATAAAACCAAATCCAAACAAAACTCAGAAAGTCAGAACAACAAAGATGTAGGGAGGCAGTGAGAGGTTTGAGAGAGGCAGAACAAAAAATAATAAATACTCATCTTTTCAAAACATCCCTTTGACAGCAATAACAACACCACCATCATAATCAATCAACACAACCACCTGTAACCCATTCCAACACCACCAATAATCAAAACAAAAAACAAAGAAAAAGAATGAATCGAAAAGAAGAAGCAGAACAGGAATCGGAGAGTTCGCCGCAGCCATACATCTCGCCGGATCTCCCTCGCCGTCCAAGACTTTCTCTCTCGGTCAAATTCCTTTTCTCTCATTCTCTTATGCGTGCGTGCGTGTTTATGTTGTTTCTGCAGAAGTTGTTTTGTTAAAATAAGTTCCTTTCTTATTATTATTTATTATTTTTATTTTCTTTTAGTTTATTTGAGTTGGGCTGTTCTTACAATATGGGTTTGTAAACCCATTTATTTTTTACACCCATCTGTCCATACTGTTTGCACTTCTTTTTTTTTATTATTATTTTTGTTAAATTTTGGCTTATGATAACAAGTGCTTATGGAATAAGTTTATTTAAGCTATTTTATCCATATTTGCATAAATTTGAAGCTTTTCTTTTTATTCATTAATTTTTTTGTCTATTTTTCTTCACATTAATTTATTCATTAGTTTACTATTGATATTTAATTGTGATTTTAGCCTATGATAGAAGTGCTTATGAAATAAGCTTAAATAATCTATTTAATCCATTCTAAGTACTAACTTGAGGCTTTTGTTTTTATTCTTATATTTATAATTAATTACTTACTATTTTCTTTAGTTTATTTTTAGTTTATTACTTCTCTATGCCTATTTCTTAATTTATTTTTTATGGCACTTACTTTATCGCATCATTATTTATCTTTGTTTGCATCATTATTTATTCGGTTTAATTACTATGATTAGTATGTATTTAGGATCCGATGTAAATATAAATGAGAAACAACCGCATTGCATGCATATTTATTTATTTTGCTTTACGCCAAAAAAACGAAAAATATAAAAGTAGTAGGGTAGTAAATCCAAGGAAAAGGGGACTCATTCTTTGATCCCACGTCATTTTGAAATCCCTTACGCTTATTTATTTTATCGCGTTATTTTAATTTATTACACTTAGCTTTTTGTTATAAACAAAAAATCTCAAAAAAACATTCAAATATTCAAAAACATCATCAAAAACTTTTTATCAAAAACCTTGGATTTCAAACCAAGTGACATTTTCTCAAATCAAAATCAAACATTTTTCTTTCAATCAATAAACCTTGGACTTTAAACCAAGTGATCTTTTTATCGCAAAAAACTTGGACTTTAAACCAAGTGCATTTTCCTCATTCATACATCTTTAATCATGCATAAACCTTGGATTTTAAACCAAGTGTCTTTTATCACTCAAAACCTTTTCTCAACAAACCTTGGATTTTAAACCAAGTGTCCGCGTCTTATTTCATAATCAAACTTCAATCAATTTAACCATATAGACTTTCTTCACAAACTAACTTCAATCAAACTCACATTTTGCCACTTTTGGCTTTTTGGTCTTTAAAACCATTTTCAAAACTTTAAAATCAAACAAACAAATTTACTCGTGTTTTTACCCCGAACTACGGTGGTTTGATCCCTCGGGTACGTAGGCATGAGACTTGTCTCTCCAATCAATAAAATCAACAAAAACATTTTTCCTTTTCCATCACTTTAAACTTTTCTCGATCATCACTAATTCTTACATTTATACATTTTTACAAGCAATTAAAATAAAGCGCAAAGTTAGAAATAAAAACAAGAGGTTCCTATAGAGTACTATAGATACTTAGGGTGCTAGTACCTTCCCTTCGTATAACCAACCCCTGAACCTTGTTCTCCAAAAAATAGGGTTTTTTCGAACTTTTTCCCTTTCCCTCGGATAAATTAAAGATCGGTGGTGGAACATTAAATTGCGATTCGAAGTTAATTAATAACTCGATATCCAAAAATCACCGCGACATAGCTGCTGGTCATGACAATCTGATTAGGGAAATCAAAGCCTCAGAGCCTCTACAATCTCTGCTCACACCCTCTCCAATATGAACTTGCTAGCAGGAAAAGAAATGCAACCTTCTGATCCATTTGAACCTCAACCTCACTCAGAAGATTCAATGGTGAAGAGATATAAGATTGACATACCTGCTGTCTCAAAAGGTATTGTCAATCAATATATACAACTGCTAGCAAGTCAAGGTGAAGGACTTGAGATTGAAGAAGAAGAATTGAAGAAGAAGAGGAAGAGGCTGGTGAAGAGAAAGATGGAGAAAAGTGAAGCTGCAAGGGCAGAGAGTAAAGGGAAGATCAAGTCCAAGGCTGGGAGTTCAACTGTGATAGTAGTGGATGAAGATGAACTACTATGTTTCAGATTGAAGAAACTTACCAAGGAGCCAAGAAAGAAAACTGCTGAAGGCTCAATCAAGGACAACTCAGGTAATGTATCTTTGTCTAAACCTGCTGTTGTAAACACTCAAGAGACTCAACCAACTCCATCATCAACCCAACCCAAAAATTCACCTCTACATTTCCTTGAGGAACATTTAGGTGGTGAATTATCCAATCTAACCAAAACCACAAATTTAGTTCAGAACCCATCCACCCAGATAAGTCCTGAAGACCATCTCACATTAAAACAACTCATTTCAGAACCTGTCCATTCAGAACCTCCCATACCAGAAATAATACATACTGAACCACACCCCTCATCAGAGCCTATTCAAACACCACCTGAACACCAACCCTCAGAAAATCAAGGTTCTGATCACCAAACACAATCTGAGAATCAAACACATCCTGAACCTCAACCATCACCTGACCAAACACAACCTGAACAACAAAGTACTAAGGAACTTGAATCTCATTCTAATGATTCAGAACATACTGAAGTTGTTGTCTCAGAAGAAATCCAAGATTCCCCATCATCAAATCATGTTGATGCTATGGTCAGAGAGCTTCATGTAAATGATTTTCATCTAAAAGCTTTTGATCAACAGCATCAACAACCTCAACCATCACCTCAACACACCATTACACCCTCAACTACTGAACCTCACCCAAACAACCCTGATATCTTGAGTGAATGCAACAGCTTGTTAAGTCAGATACATGGTATTCATGAGCTCAGACATTCTGACATGTCTTCATCTGAATATGTTGCACAATGGGTGAGCTTGACTGAGGAATTGGTAAAGAAGCTGCATAGTCTTCAGGAGGCTCATATTGAAGAACAGAGGAGGTTTGACAAGGGAAAGAATAAAGTGGTTGAAGAGGTCATTCATAATCAAAAGGACACAGAGAGGAATCACCCTGAATCCTCTACTATAAGAGACAGTAATCTGAATGAACCTACCCAAGAAAATCTAAGAAGCAATCAAGAGCATCTGAGAAATCCAACGTATCAGGCTGAAATTGAAGAAATCAAAGCCAAGATGGATAAGTATATTGGGATGATAGAGGAAGTCAATGGAAACCAAAAAGAGATTATGAAAACCTTAGCTTCTCTCTTTAACCAACCCCAATAAACCCCTAGGATTTCTTTGAGTGCTTATGTGTTTATCTGCAGTTTAATATTTTTGTTAGGCACATTGGTAGGATTAAGTACATACCTCTGAATGTTTTTTTTTTGTTTGCCAATCTTAAATATTCATTATGTGTTAATCTGATTGTTTTTATTTCTTTCTGATTATAACTGTTTTTGTGAGATTTATTTTTTAAATAAGCTTTAATTTTTACAAACAGTTTTTCATTGGAGACTTCAAAATATTGTGTTTCATTCATAAATTTGATTTTCAATGAGTACAATATTTGTTTATTCTTAAAGAATCACATTACATAACAAGAGAAGAAATATAAATAAGAAATCAAAAATAAACAAGCCAAAGTAATGAATTTTATTTCATTGAGAACATGAGTTCTGGATTACATATTAAAATTCCTAAAGACTACTTCTTGAAGCCTCCAAGGGATGACCTTGGAGAAGGGACTGAATATTCTTGAAGAAACCATGCATCAGTTTGGTTTCCTTCAGGAATGTCAGTTTGCCCTTCTTAGGCTATGGACATCAGTTTGATTTTCTTCAGGAATATATGTCTTCAGAAACTTAAAACAGAAAGCGTCCAAAGATTTTTCTTCAGACTCTGAACTGAGTTCTTCTGTAACAGACACTGGCTTTGTTTCTATTGGTTTCTTCTTATGTTTTCTCCTATCTTGACTGACTCTCTTTGAAACTATCTTCTTCTTCTCTGAGCGTTTCAATTTTTCTCTCAAGAGATCTATCAATAACCTAAGATTATTCTGTGTGAATAAAATGACTAGGCTTCTCTCCTTTTATAAGCTCATTTCACCGACAAGGTCTTAAATGCGTTCAACCACTCCTGATTTGATCGTATTGGACGTTGTACTTGTTAATTAAATTGCTTATACTATCTTTTTGATAATGACAAAAGGGGGAGAAAGAATAATGATAAATCAATTGTTGGAAGATGCAAAATTACTTTGTTTTTTAGGGCTTTGTAGTGCGTCAGAGAGAGAACGTAGGAGAGTGGTCAAAATAGTGGTATGAGGTACATGCTTTGATATGACAATCTGATCTTTGAGGATTTCAAAATATTGTGCTAAAAGAGCTCTGAACTATTTTCAAGTTTTTGGTTCAGGCTCTGAATTTTTCTTTGAAAAGATATTTTTAAGCTCTGAACTGTTTGAAAAATATTTTGAACTCTGAAACTGTATTTCATGATAACCATCAGAACCAAGTGTGTGTGTATACGTTTCTAGTGCCTCTGATCCTATTGTCATTTAATTTAAATATTTAATTCATCTTGCATCTTCATCAAGAGCATAATTTCAAGGAGAATACATTTATTAGTTGAAGTTTATTATTCATAGATAGTACTTGAGTAAGGGTGCAACTTTATTCAAAGATTATCACACTATGAAAAGAAGAAGCTTGCAAACCTTGTTCTTTATATAGTAAAATATGAATAATTTAAGTCATATAATAAAGTAATTCTGAAACTGATTAAAATTAACTATGGATACAAAATAGGGGGAGCTTACAAACCTAACCCTATGGGATATCAGACTTAGGGGGAGCTTGCGAAACTCAGAAGCCTAATGTCAACATAGCTGATTTTTATCAACAACAATTGTATTTAATACTTATGTTTGTCATCATCAAAAAGGGGGAGATTGTTGGAACAAAATGTGTCTTAGAACACACCCTTGAGTTTTGATGATAACAAAGTATTAAATGGACAGTTGATGTAACTAATGTTTAAATTAAGTGTGCAGGAGAATCCAACGTTATATCAAGAGCACACTTGATTTAGACTCTGATGAAACCTTAATGGAAGTCTGAATCTTTACACTCTGAAAGAGTTCAGAAGCTACAACGTGGTCAGAAGCTAAACAAAGTTCAGAAGCTCAAAAAGGATCAGAATGTCTGCAAGAGTTCAAAAGCTCAGAGAAGTTCAGAAGCTCAAAGATGTTCAGATGCCTACAAGAGTTCAGAAGCTATCTGCTAGTCATGAGTTATTCAGAAGATGAAGACGTTCAGAAGCTAGAATACGAAGGACTATCAGAGGCCATTTATTCAAGATCAATCAGACTCCAAGTTATCAAAGGTTCATCAGAAGCAAAGGAATTCCCCTAATCATCAGAAGGGCTACATCAACTAATTTTATCAAGCCTGATGATTTGTTTTAAGGACAACTAATTACAACGGTCACAAAGGATGTGATCATACTCTCTCTAGGAGCTAGTTGTACCTTATTACTGTACTTTGGACAAACAGTAAAGGTGAAGCTTCACTGCAAAGAAGACGTGGCTTTACTCAATGGATATTCAAAGACTACAGCTGTCCATTTTACAACGGGAATTTCTCCAACGTCTCAATGTCTTTCTCAACTCATATAAATATGCAAAAGAAAGAATTGATGACTAACGAACTTCATTAGAAAACATCTCTCAGAATAAAGTGAGAAATTGAATTGTAATAGAAAACATCTCTCAAATTAAGTGAGAATAGAAACTAGCTCAAGCCTCTGAAGTTATTATCTTGTAATAAGTTTAAGCTTAGAAGTTAGTATTACTCCTGCGTGAGTAATTGATAAGTCTCAATCTTAGTGATTAGAGCAAGGAAGTCTTCTGCTTAGTGTAGAAGCAAGGAAGTCTCAATCTTAGTGATTAGAGCAAGGAAATCTTTTGTTTAGTGTAGAATCAAGGAAGTCTCTTGTCTTGTGTGACTTGAGCAAGGAAGTATTAAGCTTGTGTGCTTAAGCAAGGAAGTCTCTGATCTTGTGTGATTAGAGCAAGGAAGTCTCTCTGTCTTGTGTGACCTAGAGCAAGGAAGTCTCTTTGTCTTGTGTGACCTAGAGCAAGGAAGTCTCTCTGTCTTGTGTGACCTAGAGCAAGGAAGTCTCATGCTTGTGTGCTTGAGCATCTGAATTGTAATCTTAGTGATTATAGTGAAATCTCTTGTAAGTACAAGGGGACTGGAGTACTCTCAAATTGTGAGGGGAACCAGTATAAATTGTTGTGTCTCTTTCTCTCTCTCACTCTCTCATTTACTCCTTCTTCATTCACTTAGATTAAAGTTGATTGTGTGAACTATTCCCCTGTGCTTAAAGACTCTGATAGATTTAAATATCTTGAAAAGTTTTTAAATATCCAAAACACAATTCAACCCCCCCCCCTTCTTGTGTTTTCTCCATGCACCTTCAGCCATGATCCTACAATCAAGTAATCTCGCTTTTCCCCCAAACTTAGTCCTAATCATACTTCCTCATTGTATTCTATACTCAGATAACTTAGGCTAATGATTGTGTATTTTAAAGACTTATCAAGCCATTACTAAGTTTGCAAGTTTTCAGAAGTTGTGCATTTAGGTGCAAAGATCATCATATCAAGTATCAAAACAAAAATTTCCAAAAATTTCACCAACCCTACAGCTATACTGCTCTAGTCCTAAAACATGTGACTACTCATGAAATTTATTTTTATATTTTTTTTTTAAACACATAATGTAAAATGTCCCTCCCCCACACTTAAACCAGACATTGTCCGTAATGTAATAATAAACATAAAGTGATAGTAAAGGAAGGAACACACCCGAGGGGCTAAGGTGTAGTAGATGGGGTGTAGGAAGGCTCGTCTAAGGAGAGCTCTTCAACAGGTGCTTCTTCAGGCATTGAAGAATCATGGAACTGAAGGAAAACGTAACTGTTTATCAAAGATAAAACGCAGCGGATTTTAAAATTTTATTTTCCTTCAATGGATCCATGTGAAAGATCATGGTCAAGAATATATTGTTTCCTTGAAGAACTTATGCTTTCTTTCGCGAACAAGGAGCTTTCGATCACGAACAGAAACTGCTTACGATCACGAACATGAACTGCCTTTCGATCACGAACAAGAAACACCGTATGATCACGAACAAGAACCTTCAATCGATCACGAGCACCACAATTGTAGCGCCTCCACTTAGTCCACACGAACAGGAACCTTCAACCTTCGGTGCTAGCCGTTCTTGGATGAAGAATGAGGGAACTTGAGCGGATTAGGGTTTAGAGAAATTCAGAATTTCTCAAATACGAATTAGGGTTTAGAGAAATTCAGAATTTCTCCAAATGTGTTTGAGACTGAACTTCATAAGGCTCTATTTATAGAGTTTCTTATGTGAGTTTCAGTTCACACGAATTTGGACTTCTTAAGCCCAATATTCATTTTTCACTAATTGCACCCCCGCAATAAGTCTTACTTATTTTTCCCGTTTTAACTGTCCTTATGTGTGTGACCCTGTAGGTTCTTATAACGTTGGCAATAATATTTATCTTAATATTATAAACAGTGAGCAGTATCTAGCAACACATCACTGTTACCCAAGTTATAAGAATGTCATGTGATCTGACTAACCTTTCTGTGATAAACATCTTGTGCATAATTACCCTTTTGTCCTCATGTCTATATTGAACACAAGGCATAGTATGTCATCCTTGTCTAGTTCAATATTGGGCCCATAGACATATCTCTCGTTATGTAGGAGGGACAAATTCCATCTAGGTCACTCATGTCCCTCAGCATGATTCATGGGATACCCATCAACCAACTTTATAGTTATCCAGTTACGGATAACGTTTGAATGGCAACAAGGTATTACACTCCTACATCTAGGGTACACAGTGGTTTCAGGTCGAAGGGTGGAATGCACCTTTTATCACTATGAGAATAGCTTATGACATTTCATAACATTCTATGTAGTATTCTCATGGTGGGTCAATCCGATATAAAGATACCCTTAACATTTATATCTATGTGAAAACTTGATAACTCATTATCTATGATCAGTGAGATGTGATCATCAGTCTACCAACATAATAGTCTCTATGCTTTAATGTTATCCCATTTCATATTAAAGCTTGACTACTGATAGTTTAAGAATAGTGTTCTTATGTTAATGTAATCTCACGATTAAGTCTCACTTAATGTTTCATTACATGAACAATCTATTCTAGGGACTTTATTATTTTGGAAAACAAACATAATAAAGAAATGCCTTATTATATATATTTAATATATATAAATCATGTCACAATACAAAAGCAAATGCTATCAAATAGATTGGCTTTTAGGGCTTACTCCAACAGGAACAACTTCAGCCGCTGTCCATTTACTTTGAAAACTTTGTCAGTACCTGTACTTTTTATTTCTATAGCACCAGAAGGAAAAACATTAGTTACAACAAAAGGGCCAATCCACTTGGATCGAAGTTTCCCAGCCATTAGTTTTAGGCGGGAGTTAAACAATAAAACCTGTTGGCCCACAGAGAATTCCTTCCTAGAGATCATCTTATCATGGAAATGCTTAGTTTTCTCCTTATAAATTCTAGAGCTTTCATAGGCTTCAAGCCTCAGCTCCTCAAGTTGCTGTAATTGGAGTTTTATTTCTTTACCTGCTTCTTGCATTTCCATATTACAGCCATTCACCGCCCAATAAGCACGGTGTTTGATCAGTGCATTTTAATGCACTTTTTAATCACTCTGTGCTATGGCAATTTTATGACTTCTCCTGCTAATTTGGTATTTTTATCATGTTTTGTGTTTAGAGTCTAGTTTTGCTATTATTTATGTTTTGCTATTTATTTTCGTAATAAACAGTAATTTGACACCTTCTGATTGTGCAGACCATAACTTGAGCTACGAATATCGGATTGAGGCGCGGGAAAATGCGTTGGAAAGCTAAGAGAAAGAGCTACAACTTTCATGTTGAAGCCAAAAGCCAATTTGGAGCGCAAATAAGTCAAATAATTACGTTTATGTCCCAGACGTGATTTAAAATTACCAATTTCCAGCATAACTATATTTTTCGGCCCAATTGTTTTGTGGCCCGTTTTGCTTGCTTATAAAAACCCAAAATTCTGACCTAGGGCAGCTCTCACTCTTCATTCACGAAATTGTATGAACCCTAGAGCAGCCACCATTTGAATGGAGAACTAATTCCTTTTATCAATCCGTTGGTTTAAGAAACTTTGATTCATTATCTTGAGGTTTGATTCTAATGCAATTCCAATTCATGTTTCTATTTCTTTCTCTGTAAATTTCTACTTTATAACTTGCAATTCGTTTATCATTTGATGCTTAATTATATGTAATTCGGTTTGCAAGTTTACGAGATTATTCGAATTAAGTTACCGCTTGTTAAATTTAATTCGGTTAGGAATTTACAGAGTCTATACACTTGTTATAGGATTGATTTGAATTCACGTTTTTATTTTATATTATTGATCGTGATTCTGTGACGCTTGTTTGCTTTATCATAGTCAATTGAACGTTCTGTTATAAGCTTTTCAACAGTTCGAATTCATATAAAACTAATTGACGCTTGATTAGTTAGTTTTATGATCAATCAAGGATAGAACTGAAACGAATTTATTCTTTTGCCATGAACTTAGGATAGATAATGAACGAAGTTAGACGAAACCAACGGATTGATTGCTTGCTACTTATTAATTTTCACGAATCTTTATATTCTGTTTCAACCAAACAAAACCCCCATAATTTACAGTTTTGAATTGTTTCTAATATAGTTAAACTGATTGTGAGTCTTTGGGAAACGACCAAGGTTAACTACCTTGTACTACTTTTCTTAAAACATTATTTGATCACGAAACGACCGTGATCAAATTGGCGCCGTTGCCGGGGACTCAAAATTGTGTTTAACCATTGTTAGAACTGTCTGTTTTGTTACTGTACGCGCAAATAAAAAAAAACAGTAATAGGGCGTAGTTTGCATCTGTTTTGCATTCTCACCACTCTATTACCTCAGAAAAAAATCAGGTTTCAAATTCCCTTATTTTGGGACAAAATAATGGGACAGGACCCTCTCGGGCCCAAATTCATCATTTTTCTATTTTTAATGAATTATTTACTGTTTTCATAGTTTCAGAAAATTCCCAAAAAAATTCGTGTCTTCCTTATTTTATTTAATTAGAATTATCGTGGTGTTTTTATATTTTATTTTGTTCAGTTTGACAGTTTTTCTGTTTTCCTCACCCATTTTCTTGTTGTAGGACATAGAATTACCATAATTGTGTTGTCACTTGTGCATGACCAGGTCTGCTGGACACCTCAATCTAATTCCTCATGATCCTGAGATAGAAAGAACTCTCCACGCACTCAATAGGCTCAACCGAGCTAATAGTGTGCATCTTGGTGATATTGATTCTAACCCTATCTCTGATTCTAATTCTGATTCTAATTCTGATTCTGATTCTGATTATTTCCATAATTTATTTAATTCTGATTCTGAACTTGAAAATCATAACATGGCTGAACAAACACTAAGGCAGCTTGCTGCCCCTGATGTTAATTATAATGGCTTATGTATTGAATATGCTGATGTTGCTGTACCGTTTGAATTGAAATCTGGTTTAATACACTTGTTGCCAAGGTTTAGTGGTCTTGCAGGTGAAGATCCTCATAAACACTTGAAGGAGTTTCAGGTTGTATGCTCCACACCATTGAGGCCTGAAGGTATCACAGAAGATCATATCAAGCTGAGAGCCTTCCCGTTCTCCTTACAGGGTGCTGCCAAAGACTGGCTTTACTACCTTCAACCAAATTCTGTCACATCTTGGGCGGATTTGAAGAAGGTTTTTCTAGAAAAATATTTCCCTGCATCCAGAGCTGCCTCGATCAGAAAAGAAATATGTGGTATCAGGCAGAGCAATGAGTCATTGGCTGAGTACTGGGAGAGATTCAAACAACTAGTTTCCAGCTGTCCTCAACACCAAATCACTGAACAACTCCTCATCCAATATTTCTATGAGGGACTGCAACCGATGGACAGGAACATCTTGGATGCTGCCAGTGGTGGAGCACTTGTTGACAAAACTCCAGCTGCTGCCAAAACTCTGATTGAGAATATGTCACTAAATTCTCAACAATTCTCAACTAGAAACAATGTTGTGAACCAAACAAAGGGTGTCAACGAAATTCAGCCTTCTTCTTCTTCCTTCAAGGCTTTTGAAACTAGAATTGATGCCAGAATTGATGAACTTACTTCTTTGGTGAAACAGTTGGCAGTTAATAAACCTCAAGCGGCTAAAGTGTGCGGCATCTGTACTTCCCCTGAACATCCAACCGACACATGTCCTATTCTGCAAGATGATACAATAACTGAGCTACCTCAAGCATATGCAGCAACAGCAGCCCCTTACAATCAGAACAGGTATAACAATCCTGACCTTTCAACTAACAGGTACCACCCTAGTTGGAGGAATCATTCAAACCTCCGATATGGGAATCAATCACAGGTTGCAGCCCCTTCTGCCCCACCAGCCACGCCTTCACTGGAGGACCTTGTCAAGCAACTGGTTGTAAGTAACACACAATATCAACAACGAACAGATGCTAGCATTCAGAGCTTGACAACACAGATGAGACAAATGGCTAATGCAATAGGCCAATTGCAAGTTCAGGGCTCCGGTAACCTTCCTGCACAAACAGTTCCAAATCCAAATGTGAATTCAAATGTCAGTGCAATTAACTTGAGATCCGGAAGAGTGTCAGAACCAGCTCCAGAAAAGAAGAAAAAGAAAATCATTGCATCATCATCTACTCCTGATATTGAGCCTTCTGCTCCAACTGAAGCTGAAAAAGAAAAAGTTTATGTGCCACCAATTCCCTTTCCTCAAAGGGTGCAGAAAAATAAAAAGAAGACAGTTGAGGAAGATAAAGAGATTCTGGAGACATTCAGAAAAGTGGCAGTTAACATTCCTCTCCTTGATGCAATTAAGCAGATTCCTAAATATGCAAAGTTCCTGAAAGATTTGTGCACAAACAAGAGGAAGGTGAAGGAAAATGACAGAGTCAGTTTGGGCAGAAACGTTTCTGCTTCCATTCATCCAAATTCCAGTTCTTCAGCTGATGTCTCAGCTCTCAATCAGACCCTGCCACAAAAGTGCAAGGATCCGGGAGTTTTTGCTATTCCTTGTTCCATTGGGGATAGAAAATTCGAAAATTGCATGCTTGATCTGGGAGCAGGTATTAATGTTATGCCTACTTCTGTTTATAATAACCTTGATCTCGGTCCTTTGCAGCCTACAGGTTTGATCGTTCAATTGGCGAACAGGAGCAATGCCCGCCCTGCTGGGGTGCTAGAAGATGTCCTTGTGCAAGTTAATGATTTAATTTTTCCTGCAGACTTCTACATTTTAGATATGGAGGGAGAAACTAATTCCAGCAGGGCACCCATCATTCTAGGCCGACCATTCATGAGAACAGCAAAAACAAAAGTTGATGTTTATGATGGAACAATGTCCATGGAGTTTGGCGACATTGTCGTTAAATTTAACATTTTTGATGCCATGAAACATCCCTTGGAGAAGCACTCTGTTTTTTATATGGATTTGGTTTCTGAATTTGTTAATGAGACCTGTCCTGAATTCTTTTCTGCAGATTTTCCTTCATTGTCTGATTTTGATGATATTTACTCATGTGATTCATGTACTAACACTAACCTTTGCTCTGTTTGTGCTGAGATTGAACCTGCTTTGCAGAATAATAACTTTCATACAGGTGAAGGTGAAGTTGTTAATGCGGCGGTTTGTACGGTTGAAGTTCTTGACATTCCGGCTGTTCCAACAAAACCATCCATAGAACAGCCACCGTCTTTAGAGCTTAAACCACTTCCTGAAAATCTGAAATATGCCTACTTAGAGGAAAATGAAATGCTACCTGTGATTATTTCTTCTAACCTTGATTGTGAACAGGAAGAAAAGCTTTTGCAGGTTTTGAAGCAGCATAAGAAGGCAATCGGATGGACCTTAGCTGACATACCGGGCATTAGCCCTGCGATGTGCATGCACCGGATCCTCCTTGAAGAGGGAGCTAAGGTGGTGAGACAGCCTCAAAGGCGACTCAACCCCTTGATTCTTGATGTTGTTAAGAAAGAGGTGACAAAATTGTTACAAGCGGGTATCATTTATCCGATCTCTGACAGTAGTTGGGTAAGTCCGGTGCAAGTTGTACCTAAGAAATCTGGACTCACTGTGGTGAAAAATGAAAAAAATGAACTTGTACCCACTAGAGTCCAGAACAGCTGGAGAGTTTGTATTGATTACAGGAGGTTGAACCAGGCAACTAGAAAGGATCACTTTCCTTTGCCATTCATTGACCAGATGCTTGAACGGCTGGCAGGTAAATCACATTATTGCTTTCTTGATGGTTTTTCAGTTTACTTTCAGATCCATATTGCACCTGAAGATCAAGAAAAGACCACTTTCACGTGCCCCTTCGGCACATTTGCTTACAGGAGGATGCCGTTTGGTCTTTACAATGCACCTGGCACATTCCAGCGATGCATGACTAGTATTTTCTCTGATTTTATTGAAAATTGCATGGAAGTGTTTATGGATGATTTCACTGTTTATGGTGCTTCTTTCGATGCATGTTTGACTAGTTTGAACTTGGTTTTAGCAAGATGCATCGAAACTGACCTTGTTTTAAATTTTGAAAAGTGTCATTTTATGGTTGAACAAGGAATTGTCTTGGGTCACATAATTTCTGAAAAAGGAATTTCAGTTGACCCTGCAAAAATTGATGTGATTTCTACACTGCCTTACCCATCGTGCATTCGCGAGATTCGTTCTTTTCTTGGTCACGCAGGTTTTTACAGGCGTTTCATAAAAGATTTCAGCAAGATAGCTCTTCCGCTGTCAAACTTGCTAAAGAATGATGTGACTTTTAATTTTGATGATGCATGCAAACAGGCATTTGATTTCTTGAAAAAAGCATTGACTTCAGCTCCCATTATCCAGCCTCCTGACTGGAGCATTCCTTTTGAAATTATGTGTGATGCGTCTAACTATGCAGTGGGAGCAGTTCTTGCACAAAGGGTGGAAAAAGTTGCCCATGTTATCTATTATGCTTCTAGGACTTTAGATTCTGCACAGGCTAATTACACTACCACTGAAAAGGAACTTTTAGCTATTGTTTTTGCACTTGATAAATTCAGATCATATTTGCTAGGTTCCAAGGTTATTGTGTTTACTGACCATGCAGCTTTAAAATACTTGTTAAAGAAGCCTGAAGCAAAACCGAGATTGATTCGGTGGATGTTGTTGCTTCAAGAGTTTGATGTGGACATTAAGGATAAAAGTGGAGCCGAGAATTTAGTGGCTGACCACTTAAGCAGGATTGAGCGTGAAGGAGATACCTCTCCCATTCAGGATGACTTCCCTGATGAACAGTTGCTACTTCTACATGGGGTAACTCCTTGGTTTGCTGATATTGTTAATTATCTTGTTGCTGGTGTTTTTCCTGCAGGTGCATCTCAGACACAAATTCATAAACTAAAGAGTGATGCAAAGCATTATGTGTGGGACGATCCATATCTTTCGAAGTTTGGTAATGATCAGGTTATTAGGAGATGTGTCCCCGACTATGAGATTGAATCCATTTTGCATCACTCTCATGCCTCTCAAGTGGGAGGACACTTTGGTCCTCAAAGGACCGCGAGGAAAGTATTAGACTCAGGTTTTTATTGGCCCACCATCTTTAAGGATGCTTATGAGACTTACCGCACTTGCAAGGAGTGCCAAATAGCAGGTACAGCTATCACTCGTAAGAGTGAAATGCCTCAGCAATCTATGCTTTTTTGTGAGGTATTTGATGTATGGGGGATTGACTTTATGGGCCCCTTTCCTATGTCATTTGGATTTCTTTACATTTTACTTGCTGTTGATTATGTTTCAAAGTGGGTTGAGGCTATCCCCACTAGGACTAATGATGCTAGAGTTGTTGCAGATTTTGTCAGGTCTAATATATTTTGCAGGTTCGGAATACCCCGAGCTATCATAAGTGACCAAGGCACTCATTTCTGTAACCGCACCATGGAGGCTCTGCTCCGGAAGTATGGAGTTGTGCACAGAGTCTCTACTGCATACCATCCCCAAACTAATGGGCAAGCTGAGATCTCAAATAGGGAGATCAAACAAATTTTAGAGAAAATGGTGCAACCAAACAGGAAGGATTGGAGCCGCCGTCTAGAAGACGCACTTTGGGCTCAAAGAACAGCTTTCAAGACACCCATAGGGATGTCTCCTTATCGACTTGTGTTTGGTAAGGCATGTCACCTTCCTGTAGAGATTGAACACCATGCTTATTGGGCGGTGAAGGGCTGTAATATGGAAATGCAAGAAGCGGGTAAAGAAAGAAAACTCCAATTACAACAACTTGAGGAGCTGAGGCTTGAAGCCTATGAAAGCTCTAGAATTTATAAGGAGAAAACTAAGCACTTCCATGATAAGATGATCTCTAGGAAGGAATTCTCTGTGGGCCAACAGGTTTTATTGTTTAACTCCCGCCTTAAACTAATGGCTGGGAAACTTCGATCCAAGTGGATTGGCCCTTTTGTTGTAACTAATGTTTTTCCTTCTGGTGCTATAGAAATAAAAAGTACAGGTACAGACAAAGTTTTCAAAGTAAATGGACAGCGGCTGAAGTTGTTCCATGATTCTTCAATGCCTGAAGAAGCACCTGTTGAAGAGCTCTCCTTGGACGAGCCTTCCTACACCCCATCTGCTACACCTTAGCCCCTCGGGTGTGTTCCTTCCTTTACTCTCACTTTATGTTTATTATTACATTGCGGACAATGTCTGGTTTAAGTGTGGGGGAGGGACATTTTACATTATGTGTTTAAAAATAAAAATAAAAAATACAAAAATAAATTTCATGAGTAGTCACATGTTTTAGGACTAGAGCAGTATAGCTGTAGGTTTGGTGAAATTTTTGGAAATTTTTGTTTTGATACTTGATATGATGATCTTTGCACCTAAATGCACAACTGCTGAAAACTTGCAAACTTAGTAATGGCTTGATAAGTCTTTAAAATACACAATCATTAGCCTAAGTTATCTGAGTATGGAATACAATGAGGAAGTATGATTAGGACTAAGTTTGGGGGAAAAGCGAGATTACTTGATTGTAGGATCATGGCTAGATTTAATGGTGGGACACTGCATTTCTTTAAAATAAAATAAAAAAAATTAAATAAGTTCCTGTGCCTAAAACTGGAGGAACAGTAAGACATATGTGGAGTTCCTGTGCCTGAAACTGGAGGAACAAATGCTGTGTAGGGTGCTCTACTCGGAGTAACAGGTTGGACTCATTACAAGTGAGATCCCGTCAGGTGAAAAGGTAGAGTGGCACCTAAAGCATAACTAAAATGAACTTAAGTAGTGTCCCTGCGTATAAAAGTCAAAAAGTCTGTGAGAACATGAAAAGTGCAGCTTCCCCTCAAGCTGAAATCTGAACCCGAACTCTTAATTGTAGGAAGGAAAAAGAAAGCTTAGTATTCTGAATGTGTATTTTAGAGAAGGATCCTGTCATGACTCTGGTTGATAGTAATAGGCAGTACACACACGCACGCTTGATCATCATTGATAGTTGACATATAAAAGTTATACCAATCTTTGAAAAACAATCCAAGGCTTGTAGCTTGAATCTTAGAATGTGTTGATTACTTGTGATGTGATTTTCATTTCGAGTTTTGCACGGAGAGCAAAAGCTTAAGTGTGGGGGAATTTGATCAGTGCATTTTAATGCACTTTTTAATCACTCTGTGCTATGGCAATTTTATGACTTCTCCTGCTAATTTGGTATTTTTATCATGTTTTGTGTTTAGAGTCTAGTTTTGCTATTATTTATGTTTTGCTATTTATTTTCGTAATAAACAGTAATTTGACACCTTCTGATTGTGCAGACCATAACTTGAGCTACGAATATCGGATTGAGGCGCGGGAACATGCGTTGGAAAGCTAAGAGAAAGAGCTACAACTTTCATGTTGAAGCCGAAAGCCAATTTGGAGCGCAAATAAGTCAAATAATTACGTTTATGTCCCAGACGTGATTTAAAATTACCAATTTCCAGCATAACTATATTTTTCGGCCCAATTGTTTTGTGGCCCGTTTTGCTTGCTTATAAAAACCCAAAATTCTGACCTAGGGCAGCTCTCACTCTTCACTCACGAAATTGTATGAACCCTAGAGCAGCCACCATTTGAATGGAGAACTAATTCCTTTTATCAATCCGTTGGTTTAAGAAACTTTGATTCATTATCTTGAGGTTTGATTCTAATGCAATTCCAATTCATGTTTCTATTTCTTTCTCTGTAAATTTCTACTTTATAACTTGCAATTCGTTTATCATTTGATGCTTAATTATATGTAATTCGGTTTGCAAGTTTACGAGATTATTCGAATTAAGTTACCGCTTGTTAAATTTAATTCGGTTAGGAATTTACAGAGTCTATACACTTGTTATAGGATTGATTTGAATTCACGTTTTTATTTTATATTATTGATCGTGATTCTGTGACGCTTGTTTGCTTTATCATAGTCAATTGAACGTTCTGTTATAAGCTTTTCAACAGTTCGAATTCATATAAAACTAATTGACGCTTGATTAGTTAGTTTTATGATCAATCAAGGATAGAACTGAAACGAATTTATTCTTTTGCCATGAACTTAGGATAGATAATGAACGAAGTTAGACGAAACCAACGGATTGATTGCTTGCTACTTATTAATTTTCACGAATCTTTATATTCTGTTTCAACCAAACAAAACCCCCATAATTTACAGTTTTGAATTGTTTCTAATATAGTTAAACTGATTGTGAGTCTTTGGGAAACGACCAAGGTTAACTACCTTGTACTACTTTTCTTAAAACATTATTTGATCACGAAACGACCGTGATCAGTGTTCAATCTCTACAGGAAGGTGACATGCCTTACCAAACACAAGTCGATAAGGAGACATCCCTATGGGTGTCTTGAAAGCTGTTCTTTGAGCCCAAAGTGCGTCTTCTAGACGGCGGCTCCAATCCTTCCTGTTTGGTTGCACCATTTTCTCTAAAATTTGTTTGATCTCCCTATTTGAGATCTCAGCTTGCCCATTAGTTTGGGGATGATATACAGTAGAGACTCTGTGCACAGCTCCATACTTTCGGAGCAGAGCCTCCATGGTGCGGTTACAGAAATGAGTGCCTTGGTCACTTATGATGGCTCGGGGTATTCCAAACCTGCAAAATATATTAGACCTGACAAAATCTGCAACAACTCTAGCATCATTAGTCCTAGTGGGGATAGCCTCCACCCACTTTGAAACATAATCAACAGCAAGTAAAATGTAAAGAAATCCAAATGACATAGGAAAGGGGCCCATAAAGTCAATCCCCCATACATCAAATACCTCACAAAAAAGCATAGGTTGCTGAGGCATTTCACTCTTACGAGTGATAGATGTACATGCTATTTGGCACTCCTTGCAAGTGCAGTAAGTCTCATAAGCATCCTTAAAGATGGTTGGCCAATAAAAACCTGAGTCTAGTACTTTTCTCGCGGTCCTTTGAGGACCAAAGTGTCCTCCCACTTGAGAGGCATGAGAGTGATGCAAAATGGATTCAATCTCATAGTCGGGGACACATCTCCTAATAACCTGATCATTACCAAACTTCCAAAGATATGGATCGTCCCACACATAATGCTTTGCATCAGTCTTTAGTTTATGAATCTATGTCTGAGATGCACCTGCAGGAAAAACACCAGCAACAAGATAATTAACAATATCAGCAAACCAAGGAGTTACCCCATGTAGAAGTAGCAACTGCTCATCAGGGAAGTCATCCTGAATGGGAGAGGTATCTCCATCACGCTCAATCCTGCTTAAGTGGTCAGCCACTAAATTCTCGGCTCCACTTTTATCCTTAATGTCCACATCAAACTCTTGAAGTAACAACATCCACCGAATCAATCTCGGTTTTGCTTCGGGCTTCTTTAACAAGTATTTTAAAGCTGCATGGTCAGTAAAAACAATAACCTTGGAACCTAGCAAATATGATCTGAATTTATCAAGTGCAAAAACAATAGCTAAAAGTTCCTTTTCAGTGGTAGTGTAATTAGCCTGTGCAGAATCTAAAGTCCTAGAAGCATAATAGATAACATGGGCAGCTTTTTCCACCCTTTGTGCAAGAACTGCTCCCACTGCATAGTTAGATGCATCACACATAATTTCAAAAGGAATGCTCCAGTCAGGAGGCTGGATAATGGGAGCTGAAGTCAATGCTTTTTTCAAGAAATCAAATACCTGTTTGCATGCATCATCAAAATTAAAAGTCACATCATTCTTTAGCAAGTTTGACAGCGGAAGAGCTATCTTGCTGAAATCCTTTATGAAACGCCTGTAAAAACCTGCATGACCAAGAAAAGAACGAATCTCGCGAATGCAAGATCGGTAAGGCAGTGTAGAAATCACATCAATTTTTGCAGGGTCAACTGAAATTCCTTTTTCAGAAATTATGTGACCCAAGACAATTCCCTGTTCAACCATAAAATGACACTTTTCAAAATTTAAAACAAGGTCAGTTTCGATGCATCTTGCCAAAACCAAGTTCAAACTAGTCAAACATGCATCGAAAGAAGCACCATAAACAGTGAAATCGTCCATAAACACTTCCATGCAGTTTTCAATAAAATCAGAGAAAATACTAGTCATGCATCGCTGGAATGTGCCAGGTGCATTGCAAAGACCAAAAGGCATCCTCCTGTAAGCAAATGTGCCGAAGGGGCACGTGAAAGTGGTATTTTCTTGATCTTCAGGTGCAATATGGATCTGAAAGTAACCTGAAAAACCATCAAGAAAGCAATAATGTGATTTACCTGCCAACCGTTCAAGCATCTGGTCAATGAATGGCAAAGGAAAGTGATCCTTTCTAGTTGCCTGGTTCAATCTCCTATAATCAATACAAACTCTCCAACTGTTCTGGACTCTAGTGGGTACAAGTTCATTTTTTTCATTTTTCACCACAGTGAGTCCAGATTTCTTAGGTACAACTTGCACTGGACTTACCCAACTACTGTCAGAGATCGGATAAATGATACCTGCTTGTAACAATTTTGTCACCTCTTTCTTAACAACATCAAGAATCAAGGGATTGAGTCGCCTTTGAGGCTGTCTCACCACCTTAGCTCCCTCTTCAAGGAGGATCCGGTGCATGCACATCGCAGGGCTAATGCCCGGTATGTCAGCTAAGGTCCATCCGATTGCCTTCTTATGCTGCTTCAACACCTGCAAAAGCTTTTCTTCCTGTTCATAATCAAGGTTAGAAGAAATAATCACAGGTAGCATTTCATTTTCCTCTAAGTAGGCATATTTCAGATTTTCAGGAAGTGGTTTGAGCTCTAAAGACGGTGGCTGTTCTATGGATGGTTTTGTTGGAATAGCCGGAATGTCAAGAACTTCAAACGTACAAACCGCCTAATTGACAACTTCACCTTCACCTGTATGAAAGTTATTATTCTGCAAGGCAGGTTCAATCTTAGCACAAACAGAGCAAAGGTTAGTGTTAGTACATGAATCACATGAGTAAATATCATCAAAATCAGACAATGAAGGAAAATCTGCAGAAAAGAATTCAGGACAGGTCTCATTAACAAATTCAGAAACCAAATCCATATAAAAAACGGAATGCTCCTCCAAGGGATGTTTCATGGCATCAAAAATGTTAAATTTAATGACAATGTCGCCAAACTCCATGGACATTGTTCCATCATAAACTTCAACTTTTGTTTTTGCCGTTCTCATGAATGGTCGGCCTAGAATGATGGGTGCCCTGCTAGAATTAGTTTCTCCCTCCATATCTAAAATGTAGAAGTCTGCAGGAAAAACCAAATCATTAACTTGCACAAGGACATCTTCTAGCACTCCAGCAGGGCGGGCATTGCTCCTATTCGCCAATTGAACGATCAAACCTGTAGGCTGCAAAGGACCAAGATCAAGGTTATTATAAACAGAAGTAGGCATAACATTAATACCTGCTCCCAAATCAAGCATGCAATTTTCGAATTTCCTATCCCCAATGGAACAAGGAATAGCAAAAACTCCCAGATCCTTGCACTTTCGTGGCAGGGTCTGACTGAGAGCTGAGACATTAGCTGAGGAACTGGGATTTGGATGAATGAAAGCATAAACGTTTCTGCCCAAACTGACTCTGTCATATTCCTTCACCTTCCTCTTGTTTGTGCACAAATCTTTCAGGAATTTTGCATATTTTGGAATCTGCTTAATTGCATCAAGGAGAGGAATGTTAACTGCTACTTTTCTGAATGTCTCCATAATCTCTTTATCTTCCTCAACTGTCTTCTTTTTATTTTTCTGCACCCTTTGAGGAAAGGGAATTGGTGGCACATAAACTTTTTCTTTTTCAGCTTCAGTTGTAGCAGAAGGCTCAATATCAGGAGTAGATGATGATGCAATGATTTTCTTTTTCTTCTTTTCTGGAGCTGGTTCTGACACTCTTCCAGATCTCAAGGTAATTGCACTGACATTTGAATTCACATTTGGATTTGGAACTGTTTGTGCAGGAAGGTTACCGGAGCCCTGAACTTGCAATTGGCCTATTGCATTAGCCATTTGCCCCATCTGTGTTGTCAAGCTCTGAATGCTAGCATCTGTTCGTTGTTGATATTGTGTGTTACTTACAACCAGTTGCTTGACAAGGTCCTCCAGTGAAGGTGTGGCTGGTGGGGCAGAAGGGGCTGCAGCCTGTGATTGATTCCCATATCGGAGGTTTGGATGATTCCTCCAACTAGGGTGGTACCTGTTAGTTGAAAGGTCAGGATTGTTGAACCTGTTCTGATTGTAAGGGGCTGCTGTTGCTGCATATGCTTGAGGTAGCTCAGTTATTGTATCATCTTGCAGAATAGGACATGTGTCGGTTAGATGTTTAGGGGAAGTACAGATGCCGCACACTTTAGCCGTTTGAGGTTTATTAATTGCCAACTGTTTCACCAAAGAAGTAAGTTCATCAATTCTGGCATTAATTCTAGTTTCAAAAGCCTTGAAGGAAGAAGAAGAAGAAGAAGAAGGCTGAATTTCGTTGACACCCTTTGTTTGGTTCACAGCATTGTTTCTAGTTGAGAATTTAGTGACATATTCTCAATCAGAGTTTTGGCAGCAGCTGGAGTTTTGTCAACAAGTGCTCCGCCACTGGCAGCATCCAAGATGTTCCTGTCCATCGGTTGCAAGCCCTCATAAAAATATTGGATGAGGAGTTGTTCAGTGATTTGGTGTTGAGGACAGCTGGAAACTAGTTGTTTGAATCTCTCCCAGTACTCAGCCAATGACTCAATGCTCTGCCTGATACCACATATTTCTTTTCTGATCGAAGCAGCTCTGGATGCAGGGAAATATTTTTCTAGAAAAACCTTCTTCAAATCCGCCCAAGATGTGACAGAATTTGGTTGATGATAGTAGAGTCAGTCTTTGGCAGCACCTTGTAAGGAGAACGGGAAGGCTCTCAGCTTGATATGATCTTCCGTGATATCTTCAGGCCTCAATGGTGTGGAGCATACAACCTGAAAATCCTTCAAGTGTTTATGAGGATCCTCACCTGCAAGACCACTAAACCTTGGCAACAAGTGTATTAAACCAGATTTCAATTCAAACGGTACAACAACATCGGCATATTCAATACACAAGCCATTATAATTAACATCAGGGGCAGCAAGCTGCCTTAGTGTTTGTTCAGCCATGTTATGATTTTCAAGTTTAGAATCAGAATTAAATAAATTATGGAAATAATCAGAATCAGAATTAGAATTAGAATCAGAGATAGGGTTAGAATCAGTATCACCAAGAAGCACACTATTAGCTCGGTTGAGCCTATTGAGTGCGTGGAGGGTTCTTTCTATCTCAGGATCAGGAGGAATCAGATTGAGGTGTCCAGCAGACATGGTGATGCACAAGTGACAACACAATTATGGTAATTCTATGTCCTACAACAAGAAAATGGGTGAGGAAAACAGAAAAACTGTCAAACCAAATAAAATAAAATATAAAAACACTACGATAATTCTAATTAAATAAAATAAGGAAGACACAAATTTTTTGGAAATTTTCTAAAACTATGAAAACAGTAAATAATTCATTAAAAATAGAAAAATGATGAATTTGGGCCCGAGAGGGTCCTGTCCCATTATTTTGTCCCAAAATAGGGGACTTTGAAAAGGCAAAACAGATGCAAACTACACTTTATTACTGTTTTTTATTATTTGCGCGTACAGTAACAAAACAGACAATTCTAATAATAGTTAAACACAATTTTGAGTCCCCGGCAGCGTCGCCAATTTGATCACGGTCGTTTCGTGGTCAAATAATGTTTTAAGAAAAGTAGTACAAGGTAGTTAACCTTGGTCGTTTCCCAAAGACTCACAATCAGTTTAACTATATTAGAAACAATTCAAAAACTGTAAATTATGGGGGTTTTGTTTTGCAAACAGAACGTAAGAAAAGTGTGAAATTCGATTGATTTAAAACGATCAATTTGTTGGGTTTAGGTAACTCGTTCTTGATTCCATCATATGGTTCACAAAGAATAAATTCGTTATATGCTATATATGCTATGTTCTGGTTGGTTTATAAAACTGACAAAAACAAGCGTTGACAGTTTTATACGAATTCCATTCAAACAAGCGTCAAATGCGTTCAACTAATCGTAGGCAATAGTAAACAAGCGTTACTAATGATAGATTAATATCCTTACTGAATTCAATCAACCCCTTTTGCTAAGCGCTCAAAGTTTATGTCAATTCCTATTCAATATAATCTATACAAGCGATAAACCAAATTGAATAATACGGTGTCGAATCGAATTAGAGTGATTAAGCATCATTATAATTCAATTTCATACTGAAATAAAGAACACGAAATTGACATAACAGAACATGAATATAAACGGAATTTGCTATTAAAAACAGACCTCAAGAATCTAAAACGAGTTCCTTGCACCAACGAATTGAAAGAGGAATTTAGTTCTCCATTCAAGTGGTGGCTGCTCTAGGGTTTTTCTTATTTCGTGAATGAAGTGTAGAGCCTGACCTAGGTCAGAATTTTCGGTTTTTATAAGCAAGCAAAACGGGCCACAAAACAATTGGGCCGAAAAATATAAGTTATGCTGAAAAATAATTAAATCTTTGTAAGTCTGAAACATGACGAGTAAATATGACTCCTTTGCGCTCCAAATTGGCTTTCGGATTCAACATGAAAGTTGTAGCTCTTTCTCTTAGCTTTCCAACGCATCTTCCCGCGCCTCAATCTGATATTCGTAGCTCAAGTTATGGTCTGCACAATGAGAAGGTGTCAAATTACTGTTTATTACGAAAATAAATAGCAAAACATAAATAATAGCAAAACTAGACTCTAAACACAAAACATTATAAAAATACCAAATTAGGAGGAGAAGTCATAAAATTGCCATAGCACAGAGTGATTAAAAAGTGCATTAAAATGCACTGATCACTAGTGAAGAATGGCTACAAGAAAAGAGAGACAGACAAAACCTTGTTTGTCAAAGAAGAGAAAGGAAAGCTCATGATTGCACAAATTTATGTGGACGATATTGTCTTTGGAGGAATGTCAGACACAATGGTTAGACATTTTGTCCATCAGATGCAGTCTGAATTTGAGATGAGCTTAGTAGGAGAGCTGACCTACTTCCTTGGGCTTCAAGTCAAGAAAATGGAAGACACAATATTCATCTCTCAAAGCAAATATGCCAAGAATGTTGTGAAGAAGTTTGGGATGGAGAATGATAGTCACAAAAGGACTCCTGCAGCAACACATTTAAAACTCACCAAAGATGAGAAAGGTGTTTAAATCCTTGTTATTCTTTTGAGTATCACAATTGATACTTGATTAAGAATAAGTTGTTCACTCTTAAGCTTTTAAGCACAAAGTGTGATTTGTTTATTAGGAACAGAATTAAAATCCACAGGTTGTGTGGTTGAGGGGAAGTGAGAGGGGTTTCATACTTAGGACGTTCTTGAGTAGAAATCTATACGGGTAGTTGCTAGGTGATAAGTTGTAAACGGGGCGTTTGCGGAGAGCTTTGAACTACTTTACCAAAGTGGATTTCCTTCCTGGATTGGTATCCCCCAGAGTAAGTGAGTTGCACCGAACTGGGTTAACAATAACTTGTGTAATTTAAAATTCTGTCGTTTTATTATTGTGTGTCCAGGAGGACCAGTGTTGCAACATCGTGCACCACATTGGCCCCTCACATGCCAGAATTTCAGACAGGTTGTAAAGCACTTCTTGGTGCACTCAGATCCTTCTGAGTCATTCAGATGTTATCTTATATTCTTGACTTCTCAGATTCTATCTTCTTACTTTCTACATACTTAAATAAATCATTAGTGTTCTTCAATTTTGCATTAATACTTTGTTATCATCAAAACCTCATTAAGATCAAGGGTTTGTGTGGAAAACCATTCCTGTTCCAACAATCTCCCCCTTTTTGATGATGACAAACATAAGTATTAATTGTTAATTGTTGTTGTAATAATTTATCATGTTTTCCTCAGATTTGTGAGTTTTGCAAGCTCCCTCTGATTCAGATGCACTATAGGGTTAGGTTTGTAAGCTCCCCCTACGTTTACCCATGATTAATTAAAACAGTTTTAAGAACTAATCATTATATCTTTATATCAAATCCTCATATTTTGACACTCAGAGGCTAGGTTTGCAAGCTCTCCCCCTATGTCACGTAAGATTAAGACAAGTTCGCAAGTTGTCTCAGATCCTACATATGATTTTCCAGTCATAAGATTACAGTTAGATCTCCTTCAGTTTATAGCTCAAATTAATCAACATAAAGAGAATTAACACATGCTAAAACTTAAATGCTGAATTTAAATAGAATTCAATTTCTTGTTAAGCAGTTTCAGTTACCTGGAATTCATTTAAACGAAAACAGAGACTTTCCCTTTGTTTGAAAATGAATGCAGCTTTTAAGTTTTTCTTGAAAATAAAACATTTTCTTACCCTTTAAGAAATATTTGCTCACCAATTCTCCCCCTTTCTCAAAAGAGAAAAAAAAATTATGCTTTCTGCTACAATGGCAATTAATTATCCAACAGTTTTTTGGTTTATTTAAACTTAACTTAGTACGTTGCCACTTAATTACTCCAATTAGCAATTAGTTACCCCTAAGTTTTTCTCCCCCTTTTGTCATCAGTCAAAAAGGATGGTACAAACATAGATGGTAAGCGTGCAAACCAATGTGGTCAAGTTGATACAGTTGTGGACAACCATAAAGCAATAAATGGGAGAACAAATATCTAGTATGACTTAACTAGGGTTAAAAGGCTATAAAAGGACATTATTCTTTGTCATTTCATTCACACCAAACAATCCAAAGAACAAAGTTTTTAGAGAGAAAAACATTTGAGGTACAATGAGAAGATCATCACGCAGGATTGCAGATTCCCAAAAGAAGGTTCAGCCAGAAGCTGCTAAGGAGAAACATCCAAAGCATGGTTCTAAGCCTGAAATCATAGAGATTTCATCTGATTCTAATAAGGCAGATTCAGATTATGCGCAATACTTAGAGACATATACTGAAGAAACTAGTACTAGGAGTTTGACTACTAGTGAGGAAGATTCTCAAATGACTGTAGAATCCAAGTTTAAAAAATCTAAGTCACCAGAGCCAGAGCCTATGGCTAGATCACCAAAGTCAGAAACTGATTCTGCTTAGATTTTCTTCAATTTTATGTATCAAAGTCTTGAGGCTTAATAAAATGTTTCTTTTGTTCTTCTTTGCACATCTTGCATTTTAATTTTCTCATTGATTAAATAATAATAATGAAATGATGCCAATAAATAAATCAAAAAAAATGAGCATATCAAATCAAAAAGATGTCATAATCAAAAGAGTAATTTTATGACACATACAAGAGATTTTTAAAGAATAAAAGGTTAAAAGTGCCTAAAGAGATCCTAAGGTAAAAAGTCAAGTTTGTTGGACAAGTTTTTCAATGTTCAAGATTATATATTGCTGAGATGACCAAAGATTGTTAACTTGTTCTCTGATAATTTTGGACTCCTTCTCTCTTGACAAGTTGAAGCAGAACTTCATCTGGCACAGATCCATGTGCTTCACTTGTAGACGACCCTTGTGCACTGTTTCTTGCAGCTTCTAACTCCTTTCTTATTCTTGAAACTTCATCTTCCTCTTGATGAAGTGCTTCCTCAAATTTTTCCATTTCTTGCTCCCTTGATCCCAGCAGATGATCATGAGCTCCCCTGCTTTCTCCACCCACCAATTCCATTTCCTCGAACTCTTCACTTACTTCTGGTGTTGGGTAGGTTAACCTAGGAGGATCCACTTTCTACACTTTATCCATTAAGTGGTGGAAATCCTCTTTTGCCTGCTGAGACACCTTCTCCTCATATATTCAACATAGCAATCCAAGGCATATCCAAATTTAGCCTTGATTCCTCTGGCTTCAGCTTCCAGATCAGAGGGAAAGATCAAGAAGTCCTCATGTCTTGTGAAGAGGTTCTTGAGATCATAATGTAATTCATTCTCCAGTTTGGTAAGGTTTGGGCCAGGTTTAAGAATGAAGTTGTATGGGCAGTTTTTCAGGAAATGGGATTTGGCTAATTTTTGTTTGTATGAAGGCCTGCGTTCTAGGAGTACATACAGTCTGGCTTTTGAGACTGGATAGAGGGAGTCACCCGTGATAGAATCCTCTGAGAATTCTAATGACTTTTGAATAGTAGTTTCAAACTTTTGCTAAAGAAAGTCATTGGTGATTGGGTCAAGGATGATTTGAGATGGTAGGTTGAGAGTGGAGAGGTCAGTTATAATTTCATCAGAGTCTGAATCATCACTCTTAATTAATGGTAGATCTAATTCTGATGAGTGTAGTTGAGAGGTTGAGATGACAAGGTTCTTGAGTAGGTGAGTCGGAGGAAGGTTGGTTTGTCTCTCGTTGAGTTTGAAGGTCTTGGGTATTTTGATTGGTTTCTTGGTGTGATGATGGGGGTTCTGACTGGGATGGTGGAGGTTCTGGATGGTCAGGTACAGGGTTCTGGGTATGAGAGGTAGGCTCATCTAGAAATCAAGATTCCTAGTGGCATCTGACTCTGAGAACATTATGTTAGCCATGCTCTCAGCAGATGGAGTGCCTGGGTTTGGTGTGGTATCAGATTTGGAAAATGTTGGTTTGGGAGATGAGGGTTTTGGAGAATGAACTAGATTATATTCAGAGGACTTACCTTTATCAGAAGCAGAGTCCTTCTCAGCAGCTTCTGATTTCTCCTCTTCTTAATGGGTTGCTTCTGAATCATCAACCTTGGCCTTCTTAGCAGACTTGGAACATTCAGCAGTAGATTCTAGATTCCTCTTCTTTGATTTTTGCCTTTCTATCAGTGCGTGCTGACACTTCACGAGGATTGGAGTGATTTCAGCTTTAGTTACACGAGGAAAATGATCAAGAAACTTTGGATTTTCCTTAGACATCGGTATAGGATTCTTGGGATAGACACTGCACTTGATGAACCTATGTAATTCCAGAAATTTTCTAGTTAAGCAGCTAGGAGAGTATCCATAGTTAACCAAGACTGGTGCATACTTCCTTAGTCCTTCTAGGATTCCACTCTGAAAGAAGAGTTCTGAAAACAGTCTTGGATGTCTGACAACTTTCTTATCTTCTCTTATGCTTTCAGTGATATTTTTGCAGAGGTCATCAAAAATAAAATCAGCCACATTTACTGATTTGTTCTTCATTGCAAAGTATATGAACATCCCATGTTCCCAAGATAATTTTTCATAAACTCTCTTTGCTGGTATGAATGAAGCCCTTAGAATCTCAAGATGGGTTCTTCCAGTAGCGCTTAACTTATCAGTTCTCTTATCAAACATATCTTTCCTGTAGCTCCTCTTGTACTCGTTGCTTTCTGCAAACTCTCTGAGTTTAGTTCCCGATTGTCTTAGTTCACAAACTCTGGCAACGTGATCAATCGTAAAGGAAATTTTGATTCTAGCAATATTAGACCTTATCTCCGTTGAAGTGAAATCTCTGAGACCAAGTTCCTTTCTTGATCGTCCAGCCAGTTCGGGATTCTTTGTTACCAACTTTTATACTTCTCTTGCAGCATCTTCTTCGTCGTAGATATAGGCCCTCAACCAAAAGTAATTCACTAAATCTGAATAAGTTGGTCCATTCAACATTTCAAAATAGTGAAGTATTCCTAGGGAAAACCAGTAGTTGTATGACACACTTTGACCATTCGTCCTTAAGTTTGTAAAATCAACTACCTTTTCTTGGAGCAAAACGATATTATTTCCTTTGAACTTCATAGTGTGTAGAAATGCTCCTGAAATATTTTCTCCAACAACAATAGAAGGGAGGCTTTTAAGTTTTCTAGATGATGATGATGCCATTGAGAAGGATTTTGATTATCAGAGATTTTGGGGAATTTGGAAAAATGTAATTCGGGGAAGAAAGGTTTAATCTTGATCTTGGAAACCGATGTTATATTCGTAAACCCTAGAGTCAATCATGTTAATCATCAAGAAATAATATATAACCATAATCATAAGCGGAAGCGTACCTGAGTTTGCGATAGCAATGGATTGAAGGTCACCGGGTATGTCTTCTTCCAACTGTAGAGTTCTTTACGGGCTCCTTGAATCTCCTCTGATGGGGATGAAGAGAAAACCTTATGAGCCGCCGTTTTTACGTTAGTCTACAATTGGGGACCATAACCCCTATAAATAACCTTATGGTTATTTCTTAGTTTTCAATATTCTAATTTGGCCCCTCATCAAATTAGATATTGACTTATCGTATCTACACAGTAATTACCTTTCATGATATTTATACTTTTAGCCATAGACTTATTATTAATTAGACCACTGTAGCTTTGGCTAATTACATAATGGCCCTAGCATATGTAATATTACATTTGTGATCCAAAAATCCTAACAATCTCCCACTGTGCACATATGTAATTATACCCTTGTGTTAGACTTTATGAGCTCAAAATTCGCCATTATATTCCTTAAGCATATCCAAATTATCTCGTCCATTAGTCATGCCAATATATAGAACCAAGGTGATTTTCGTTATATTAATCGTAACTAAACCCATCAATGATCACCAATAGGGACACAACTAAATGAAATAGATCCATCATGAAATGTGTAGCATGAAAATCACACGAAGTTGGTCTGTACATGTCAATTTTCAACTGGTCCTCCTTAATCCTTAGTGAGATCAAACGTTAACCAAAGTCAGAGTGTAAAAATACCAAAACTTTATTTCTGCAAAAGATATTCTTAAGTCTTACTTGAACCGAAGTATGTCTATATCATAAGAGCATTAAAAATAACAAACTCCCACTAGAACAGAATATCACTTAATGACTTGACACCCATACGAGCAATATGCTCATGAAACCATTTGGGTGGAAAACTTTAGTAAGTGGATCCGCAAATATGGAGTTTGTACTGATATGCTCTATAGACAACCGTTCACTCTGAACTTAACCTTTAACAACAAGGAATAAGATCTCTATATGCCTGAATTCGTCGAGTTCCTGTTGTTACTGAAAATAGAACTACTAATTTATTGTCACAAATAACTTTAGTGGTATTTTAATGCCTTATCCACTATGCGCAACCTCGTGACCAAGTTCTATAATTGGATGTCTCATAATAAGTTACCTTTGCATCCAACAAAATTGGAGTCAGTATACCAAATGATCTCAAGCTGATCTGACCTCCAATATATGAGCATGTGTTCTTTAGTTCTCTTTAAGTACTGTATGACTCATTTTGCTGCTTTCAAATGGTCTAATCTTAAATCACTTAAACATTTTCCGAACATTCCAGAAATATACGAAATAACCAAACGCGTACAATCTGAATTTACATTAGAGTTATTCATAGGGCACTTATTGAGACTAAACTTGTCTCCCTTAGCCACAGGAGTATCATATGGTTTATTGCCTTACCATCGACATATAAAACCAAGAAAATATACTTACTCCCACAAAACTCATGGTATATACAATTATCAACCAAATTCACCTCAAAACCAAACGAGATGATCACTTTATGAATTTTGAAATACCATAGTTGAGATGCTTGCTTGAGTTCATTTATGGATTTCTTAAATTTGTAAACCATATATTTTGAATCTTTTGAAACAAAATTTTCCGGTTGCACCATATACATTGTTTCATCAATGTTACCATTTAGAAATGCTGTCTTTATATCCATAAGATGTAGCTCAAGTTCTAAATGTGTCACCAATGTCATTATGATCCTAAAAGAGTCTTTCAAATAAACCACAAAGAAAGTCTCTTTATAATCAATGTCTTCTTTATGTGTAAATCCCTTTGTGACAAGACGAGCTTTTTACCTCTCCACACTGCCTTTCGAATCCCTCTTGGTCTTAAATTTTTATTTAAGACCAATGAGTTTCGCACCTTATGGCAATGAGAAAGGATCCCAAAAGTCATTGTCATTTATGGACTTTATTACTTTATTCATGGCATTGATTCACCTTTGAGAGTTGGAACTTTTCATTGTTTAATGAAATATGAAGAAATCATCATCCATCATTCCAATGTTAACCTCATGTCCCTGAAGAGATAGAATATAGTCATCTGGTATTGTATTTCTATTTTTATCTCATGGATCTCCTGAAAGACATATGTTCTTGAGGTGTAAGAGTTTGTTCTTCTGAAACAATTTCTTGTATGGGGAGTTAATAACCATATCTCCCCCTGCAAACTCGACATCCTCAAAGAACTGACATTTCCTGATTCAAAAAACCAAACTTAATTGTGGGATCATAAAACCTGCACCCTAGATCCTTTAAAATATCCCATAAAATAGCAACTTACGGTCCTGAAGTTTAGTTTATTTTCATTTGACTTATAAGGTCCTGTTTTTAACTGAACAACCTCAAACTTGCAAATTCTTTATACAAGACTTTTGTCTATCCAAAGTTTGTAAGGAGGTTTTCTAGTTGTTATGGTTGGAACCTCATTAAGGACATATACTGCAGTTTTAATTGAGAAAGAAAATTATTGGACGTTGTTCACCTGAATTGTTAAATTTACCATTGTATTCACCACCATGGTTAAACTTAACACTTTTGATTCTTTAGTCGAGTTGATTCTCAACTCCAGCCTTAAAAAATTTGAACACGCCCAAATGACTTTATTGTTTCATGAGTGAGATCATGATGCCATATAAAAAATTGTCTATGAACGTTATAAATATTGTTTACCATTCCAAAAAAATCGTAAAGAATAGTACACAAATACCAATATTAATAAGTTCAAGGACATCTGAAGTCTTTTTTGGCCTCATATCTCCTTTATTGGTCTGTTTTCTCTTTTCTATAAAATATGAGCTGAGATTTCATTTGACACAAGTCTCTCTATTCTCCGTTTTAAGATGTCACCCAATATCTTGTGTCAAATGTACCTTAATTCTCATTGCTCAACCAAATGAAACAATTGTGTCAAATCAGATAGAGATTATTGTAACCTGACAAATAACCGAAACCAACTAATTTTGAATTTTGAAACAATTTTCATTCCCAAATAAATAAGAAAATCCAAATAGGTTCAAAACAAAATAGGAATTAAATTTCATTTGAAAGACAGTACGAAAATAGTTTCATCAAATTACAAATAAAATTTGGTCTTTATCAATAATCTAAATTTTTCAATTGCCTCAACTGGAACTGATTTGTCGTCAACTACATATAGATGTATCTTTCACCATCGCTTAGTTGCCGACAATTCATAAAACCTTACATAGGACACTGTTGTTTGTTGTGGCACCAGAATCTATCCAACATGTGTGTCTAGATACCAAAGTTAAATCAACCTTAAAACAAACCAAATTAAGAAACATATCTTCCCTTAACATGTCATGTTTGACCGTCAAAGTAATCTTTCTTTACCTTTTAGCTCCACAAAAGAAACAACTATCGACCTGATTTAAATTATTTATGTCGTTGTTCCTTTTGAGACACTATTATCTACAACTTATCCTTATACTTTATTGTTACCATGTTTATCTTTTCAGATAGTTTGCCCTAGAATGTTTCCAAAATGACTTTTCTTATGATCATCGAACATATGCAATTTGACCTCTCCCACCTTTCCAATTTCCCTCTTCTTTTTAGAGGTACTCTCATTCGTACGAAGTGAGGGAGAATCAGTCCCTAACGCAACGTCAAGATCCACACTTCAAGAACTATCAAAAGATTTACTTTCTAGAACTTGAAGTTTGAGCCATTTAACTAAATTGACATTGGAAGTAAACTTCAACATGTCATTCATAACCGAAAAGAGAACGAAAATCAAGCAAAACATGCTCAAATAGGCCTTAAAATAAAAGTAATTTTAAATTCAAATAAACGTAAATCCCATCCAAGATATCGGGAATCCATTAATATTCTATCTTTGGACAAAATATTATCTTTTCAGTGATACCTTGACGTAGTAATCAAACACTGATAATAAAAACATGTCGAATAAAAATTTTCCTTTAGGCCAATTTATTATTCACACGTACACCCAAATAATTATCACGCGTTTATCACCACAGGTGCACTTATAATTTTGTAAAATAGTTACCTTCCTTTGGGCCGGTTAAATATTCACATAAGTTACAAGCACACAACATTTTATATTTTAAAATAAATTAATCTCCACAAAAGATGTCACTTTGGCATCGTTATGTTTCAATCAACTTATTTTAAAATATATACTTAAACGGTACGATATTTGAATTTAAATAACTTAACCAAAATTTATATCTAAAGCTGCAAGAACAATACCTGTAGTTTTCCAGAATAGTAAATATAATCTTTATTGAAATTCCTCATGAATAGCATTGGAGTCTGATTTTCTCAATGCGAGAATGAAATATCCAGAGACAATTCACACAGTAACAATTCCTGGAGCTATTTGCTTAATACTTGATACACATATAAGACAAACCAGATATCACATAAAAATAGTTAAGAGCAAAAGTTAATGATATGCACTAGTGTTGTCTTATACAATATTAACATATCAAGTGACACTATTTGTATAATTTCAATATTAAACCTCAAATTAACCAAAACAGAAATACCAAAACACAAGTCCGTATATAAAATTGAGACTGGAAAAAAAAAATCCAAACCCGAATCCTTGAACTAAAAGAAACCGAAGTATAACAGGGAAATCATCTCAATTTATTTTATCAAGAAACACAATAAAAAGCAACATAATTGGCACCAAACAAGTATCAATGTAAAAGGCTATTATAGCAAGAACCGAAGCAGCCATGCGGATATACCAAACTGAATACAAACAACACAAAGAAACTAAGAGTTTCGCTTTCATAATATAGAAAGGATGTTTGCAATCAAAACTGAAGCATATATATGAGTGGAACCCATAAAATATTCAAATAAAAGCTGCATCCATTCAAATTGAATTAACACCAAACAGTGTATAACTTTATTTATTTACTTTAATAAAACTGAGTTCAATTTGAATAAGAATAGAATAGCCAAAAATATTGAAACAGAACATGGCAATTCCAACAACATTGAAACCGAATAAAGCCAAAATTGAATTCTCAAAAACACTTGATTACAAGAAAGCGATTACCATAATTTTCATGAATGAACTCAAATAACATAAGTACATCCTTATTCTTAAAGTATTGAATTTCACAAACCAAAATCCATTATAGGATGTATAACTAAAAGCAGTAACAGAAAACTTAACCATTTGATGGAAAACAAATTCATGCCGGTATAATAAATTGCGGCAAGAAAATAGATTTCCCAATGATCAAACATGATAGGCTCTGATACCACTTGTTATATTCCTAAATCCTAGATTCAATCATGTTAATCATCAAGAAATAATATATAACCATAATCATAAGCGGAAGCGTACCCGAGTTTGCGATAGAAATGGATTGAAGGTCACCGGGTATGTCTTCTTCCAACAGTAGAGTTCTTTACGTGCTCCTTGAATCTCCTCTTATGGGGATGAAGAGAAAACCTTAAGAGCCGCCGTTTTTACGTTAGTCTACAATTGGGGACCATAACCCCTATAAATAACCTTAGGGTTATTTCTTAGTTTTCAATATTCTAATTTGGCCCCTCATCAAATTAGATATTGACTTATCGTATCTACACATTAATTACCTTTCATGATATTTATGCTTTTAGCCATAGACTTATTATTAATTAGACCACTGCAGCTTTGGCTAATTACATAATGGCCCTAACATATGTAATATTACATTTGTGATCCAAAAATCCTAACAACCGAAATCAAAACTAGGTGTAGGTAGTGAGAGAGTGTAAAGTGTGTGATCGTGTATGATGTGACTATTTAATGAAAACATAATGCATATGATTTGATAAAAAAGGCAGGAAAACCCAAACGATTAGAATTCAGAGGTTTTTTATCATTAACTGCATTATTGTCCAATTAAAATTAAGACACATGGTGAATCACGTATTTAGTAACTGTCACTTAAGCGAAGAATAGTCAAATTGAATGAATACTTAACATTTTCCGCTTCTGTGTCAGAGCCACTGATATTATTGGAATACTTAAAGTCTCAGAGTCTGAAGGGTATCAGAGGCCAAGTTGTCTATAGAGAGGGTCTTGGACAACTACTTCTGATATCATTCAGAAGCTGAGATATTTCAATGACTACAAGTATCACAAACCTCTTGATAAACACTTTTGTGCTTCTTATGGGATTTGTCACAAGTAGCACAATGTTCTTCTAGTTCCCTAATTTTACTTAAGGAATCTTTATATAATTTTTCAAAGTTATTTGATTGTTCACTGAGCAAATTGTTATCTTCTTCCAACTTTTTGCACTTTTATGAAACTGTAAAAAAAACTTAGATAACATTCTAATACAGACTCCACGAAGTTGATTAGTAGATAAAAAATTGATTACCTATCCAAGTTCTTCTAAATCTAGCTCTGAGTTGTCATCTGAGTCTGAGAGGTCATCATTTGCCATCAGTGCAAGGTTACTTTCATCTTCTGATTCTTCCCAGGTTGAGCGTTGACCGTCTACTGACTTTCCTTTCTATTCTGAGAGCTTCCACCTTTGAAATTTTCTTGTGAATTTTTCAAGGTAGTCATCATTTTGATGTTCTTGGACAAGTTCTGGTAGACTTTTTTCTTCTTCTTCTTGTCTTGGCTCTTTGAGACTCTCCTCTTGTGTCAGGTTGCGTTCCACCCATTCTATCAGTTTACCAAGATTTTCTTCATTCTCAGATTCAAAGTTTTGCTCTTCTGATGCTCCTTTTTCTTCTTTGACAAGATTGTCTTTCTTATCACTTCTATCTTTTAAAAACACTTCATGGCTTTTAAGATAGCTTATCAGTGATTCAAGACACATTTTGTCAATGTCTTTTTTTTCTTCAATTCTTGTAGACACATGTTCCCATTCGTACGGCAAGCTTCTTAGGATTTTCAAAATCTGATCAGTCTTGCTATAGTGTCTATTTACTGCTCTTAGATCATCTATAAGGTTTTGAAACCTTATGAACATTGATTGATTCAATGTTTTCATCTTCTTCCACGATGAATAGCTCATATTGTTGAATCAAGGTTTCTGCCTTGATTTGTTCTTCATACTTGGAGCTTTCTTCATTTGTCCAACAGAGGTTATACATCCCTTTGACTTGATTTATCATTCCACTGATAAAGCTTTCTTCGTTGTTAGAGTTGGATGAGCTTTGTTCATGAGGTTCTTCTTCCTTTCTGTCTAGACAAATATCTTCTCTCTCTTGTTCATTGTTACCATAGAACTTTTGCTTCCACCAACTAAGGTTTGTAATATCTTCATTTGAATGACGTGGTAACTGAGACATAGTGTTTTTCAGGATCTACTGTCTCACTGTTAAGTGATTAGTAACACAACCGGAGCTCTGATACCAATTGAAGGTGGGAAAAACACAAGAAGGGGGGTTGAATTGTGTTTTGATAAATTAAAAATTCTTCTACATTAAGAGATCTATCAGAGTCTATTTTGCAGCGGAAAGATCAAAACAACAATTAGTAAATAGGAGAGAGTTAGGAAGAGATGAACACAAATAATTATACTGGTTCCCCTCACAATACGAGAGTTCTTCAGTCCCCTTGTACTAACAAGAGAGTTCACTATAATCACAAAAGATTACACAATTTGCTCAAGCACACAAGCAAGAGACTTCACAATGCTCAAGCACACAAGCAAGAGACTTCCAAATTGCTCAAGCACAAAATCAAGAGACTTCCAAATTGCTCAAGCACAAAAGCAAGAGACTTCCTAAATTGCTCAAGCACGCAGGCAAGAGGCTTCCAGTTTGCTTAAGCACAAAAGCAAGAGACTAGCTTAAATTACACCTATTGACTAAACTCTATTACAAATGTAGTTCAAAACTCAAGGTCTTGAATTTGGAATTGATACTTCATAGTTGTAGTCTTGTGCAGATATCTTCAATTAAGCTCTTTGTGAGAACACTTCTTTGTGCAGTTTATAGGAGCTTTTTGTGTTCAATGATTTCTCTGTTTTTCTTCTCTTGTTCTGCACAGTTTCATCGACTCTTTGTCAATTCAAAGAGATCTTCTATTTATAGGCAGATTGAATAGAGACGTTTGAAATGAGACCGTTGTAAGTACAGTAGTTTGCCTGGAAAGTTATCTTTGTCTTTTTCCCAAAAAGGTCAAACAGCTTCTGCTCCTTTGTTCCTCGAAGGTAGATGTTTGCACAGAAGAGCTAATAATGTACTGTTGTCTTCATATACCTTTTTGACTGATTTAGATGACATGGATTTGTCTTTGTTGTAGTCATATTGTAGTTCTTTTAAACTTAAAGGGAATGTCTTGAGACTTGGCCTTATCAGAGTTGTTATTTTAAAGATTAATGCAGCTTCTGAGTGCATATTGTATTGCTTCTGATAAGTTCTTATGGCTTTTGAGAGTCTTTGTCCTCTGACAGGTTGTAAATCACTTCTTGGTGCACTCAGATCCTTCTGAGTCATTCAGATGCTATCTTCTATTCTTGACTTCTCAGATTTTATCTTCTTACTTTCTGCACACTTAAATAAATCATTAGTGTTCTCCAATTTTGCATTAATATTTAGTTTTCATTAAAACCTCATTAAGATCAAGGGTTTGTGTGGAAAACCATTCTTGTTCCAACAGCTCAATTTAACGGATAGCTCTTTTCTCTCGATTCAGAAAACACATCATTAAATCTATCGGTCGTATCAACACGAAAACCGAGAGCTAGCTCCATCTCGTTGATAGCCCTTTCCTCCTAAGAGCGGCCTCTCACTTAGGGGCGGCTCCATCTAACGGGTAGCTCTTTTCTCTCGACTCAGAAAATGTCAAATCTATCGATCAGGGAGTCTACATCTCGTTGATAGCCCTCTCTTCTTAATGGAGGCCTTTCCATTGGGGTAGCTCCATCTAACGGGTAATTCTCCCCAACCGAATCACATTACTAGGTGCACCTAGGTCGTCGTCAATATCACCGCGATTCTTAAAATACATCTCTTAAAACCATGTTTCACCACATTTCCAAAACTTTTGTAGAAATACATAAAATCCAAATGTAATTGAAAATGTTTCACTTTATAAACCATAAATAAGTCAAATACAAATAGAGAATATCAACTTGTTCCAAAAACATCTCTCTCAAAACCATAATTCTCAACATATCAAACTTATGCCAACTATATAAAACAACTCTCAATATCAAATTTTATGCTCAATTGATCATGAGTAAATCCAAATAGAGATCGTATTAATATCGATAACTTTAAATATCAAAATGTTCAAAGGTTGTGTTCCCCGATTTTCATATATACTTTAACATAGAAAACAAGCAAAATATCAATAAAAAACAATAATTAAAATATGTGATAATGATTATCATCAACTCACAACTATGACAAATCAACTCTCATCCTAGCAATGCCTTTCGAAATGACCACCGGAGCAATTTCTGCAGAATCTGAACATCATACAATAATTCCAGCTCTTGTTAAAACTTATTTAAGATCACACTACCATTATTTTAAAGAATTAGACAAAACCCCCAATTTGTTAGAGTTAGAGATTGAAAGGGAACTCATGAAAATATAAGATTTTACTATCTACACTAGTTCCAATACTCATCCAAGATAGATATATCATCTCTAAATCTCATGAAGCATAAAGTTTTACCTCAAAATGTATCCATAAGCAACTTTCAAGAGATGGTATTCATCTCCTTCTTTAGAACAATAACCCTAACTCCAAAATTATACCCAATATTATTTGTGAAAGTATGAGAAATGTTTTTAATAGAGGTGCACTAATTTTTCTTGGGTTTATGGCTAACATTTGTGTTTTTAATGAAAAGAAAATGAAATGGGGAGTGGAAGAAAACGTGAAACATGGGAGGAATAGAAAAGGAAAGTGGATATGTGGAAATGAGTGAAAGAAAGGGTCAGTGGGTTCTCTTTTTTTTTTCTTTTTTTTGTATGGATGTTTCTAGTATATTTTTATACTTTTTTTTAATGTTAGTTTGGTTTTTTTAAAATTTTTTGTATAAGTAAACGGTGCGTTTCATAACAATTCCACTTTTCTCTTTTCCTTTTCCTTCTTTCTTCACTATCTTCTCAACTTGCTTGTCTTCAGATGCCTTTCCCTCTTCAATAACAGCTTTTACTAACCTTCTTCTTTTCTTCTTGTCATCAGCCACCTTTTCAAATGCTTGACCCACACTCTCTAGCAATTGAATGTATTAATTGACAATTCCAGTTGCAAAACTTGACAGAGTTACATTTAACATTTTCATCAAGGAGGGCTCAAATGTAGTTCTGCTTTGCATAGGGTCAGTGAATACCAATTCTTTATTTTCAAGCAGATACATGTTTGACAACGTTGTAACTGAGATAAAAGAGGCTCTCTGCTCTTTGAGAAGATCAGTAGCTCCAGCAGCATTAATGGCATCAATGACTCCACATTGATAAAAGATTTCACTCAACATTCTTGGATAGATTACATGAATGTTGGTATTGCTAGATTCTTGTGAGGCTTTGACACTCTTTGTCAGATGATGAAATATGTATTTGGCCCAATTCATTTTTGTTCCTCTTGTCAGGAAATAGACAAAATGTCTATGATCCCAAGACAGTTGATCAGGGCTTCCACTCCTTGGAAAGATTGATCCTAACATTATTCTTGCTAACAATTTCTGAGTAGGCTTCATATCTCCAACTCTGTTACTTTCGCATGACTTATCAGAAAGATAACACTTCTTGGTTATGTCAGTCAACAACTTAGATTTTTTGATAGTAGTTGGAGTGAAGGTATAGAAAGTTCCTTCATTTGGAATATTTAGGATTCTTGACAAATTTTCTAGGGTTATCACCACTTCAAAACCACAAACTACAGACCTTAACTCGTCTGCTTTTATCTCCTTTAAACCAAGTTCAGCAGCAGTCTTATTCTTGTTTTCAGGCTTCAAGGCTCTCTGCTTGGTTAATTCCTTATCAAAATCCTCAACAGTAACATACTTACACCTTTGCCAAAAATCTTTAATCAATGTAGGATAAACCGGACCATTCAGCATCCTCATATATTAAAAACCACCATCTTAATTGATAAAGAAATTCTCAACATCGTGACCATTCGCTCTTAAGCTTTTGAAATCTACTGGTTGTTCGAGTACAAGATTGAAGAACTTATTGTCGACATCCATAGATCTTTCACAGCTGAATACCTCTTGACAATTTCTGATGTTGACTAGTAAATCTTTAGGGAACACAAGAACGGATTTTGATGAAGATGAACCTTCCATTTCTGAGGTTTAGGGTTCGGTTTTGCTAAAATTTGGGAGAAAAAAAAGATTCATGTGGTTTAGAGGAATATGAAAGTGTAGAGGTAGTGAAAAGTGTAAAGTGTGCTAGTGATTCGGTGATTTTTCTTAATATAAAAGACAAGAATTTCAATGAATAATTTAAATAAAAACTAGGGTTAAATGGTGTTTACCCCCTGCAAATTAGGCGAGTTCTGGATTACCCCCTAGAAAAATTTTCGTTTAGATTCCCCCTACAAAATATAATTTTCTGGATTCCCCCCTCAAATGACACAGTGGCAGACGGAATCTCCACGTGGCGCTGCCACGTAGGAAATTTTTAATTAAAAAAAAATGAAAATTAAAATGCCACGTCATTTTTTTTTTTTTTTACTCAATTTTTTTTTTTTTTTTTTACTCAAATTTTTTTTTTTTTTAACTCAAATTTCTTTTTTATCCCCTTTTAAAGAATGTGGGTGCATAAAATATCATCTAAAAGTGAATTTACAATGTTAACAAATACTCATATGCAATTAGTGTTGGTGCAATTTGAAGTCATTATTTTATTAGTCACTTATATATTATATATAGTATTCAACATTTATTTTTTATCTATAGTATAATCTTACAAAATTTTAACTCAAATTTTAATATTTTAAAATGCGCTAATTTTTTTTAAAAGGGGATAAAAAAAAATTAAAATTTGAGTTAAAAAAAAAAAATTTGAGTAAAAATAAAAAAAATAAAAAATGACGTGGCATTTTCATTTTCATTTTTTTTTTTTAATTAAAAATTTCCTACGTGGCAGCGCCACGTGGAGATTCCGTCTGCCACTGTGTCATTTGAGGGGGGAATCCAGAAAATTATATTTTGTAGGGGGGGAATCTAAACGAAAAATTTTCCAGGGGGTAATCCAGAACTCGCCTACTTTGCAGGGGGTAAACACCATTTAACCCTAAAAACTAAAAGGAAATTCAAACCATCACTAACTGTTTAATGACCAATAGGAACAAGAATACGTGTTGAGAGACGTGTTAACAATTAGCGCCAAAAGTCACAGATGTCAGAATCTAAACGTTTACTCTTCTGGTTCTATCAGAGGCTTTTTCCTTCAGAGGTTAAAGACTTTTCAGACACTGAGTTACTTCAGAGGCTAAAATTCTTAAAGTACTTCAGAAAAAATTAAATTTTCTCTTTAAGACAAAGAATATGTTCAGATATACAAGTTTTCTTCTAAACATTAATTTTTTAAATAAATGTCTTTCAATAGAATAAATCTTTAACATAATCGAAACCTTATGATATACCACAAATAATAAATTTCTTACTTGACATTATTCTGAACTTCTGATGAATTTTGTTCCAACTGATGATCTTTATCAATCTCTAAAGAGAATGCTTTCTTGAAAATCTTCCCACCATGAAGTATCACCATCATCTTCTTCATAACAGAACATGCTTTCATAGTCTTCACTTTCAGAGTCCTGTTCTCCAAAATTTTCTTCAGGTTCTAATTCATCTTCTGAATCATCATCAAAAATATATTTCCTGGATACAACAACTCTTCGTCCATTGCATGTAACGTGTAGCCAGATGATTGGTATGTACAAATTTCTTTCTTTAGATCCTGAAAGATAAACTTTACAAGCTTTTCCATATCAGAGTCTGATTCCTCATGATATGACTCTGATTCTTCTTCAGAACTTGATTCTGCTTCTAACATTGATTATGCTTCAGAGTTTGAACATTTTTCTTTGTTGGTAGATACTGTAGATTTGATTTCTTTTCTTTTATCTTCACCATCAACAAATTTGGCCATCTTTCCATGCAGTCATTTGTCCTTGATTACCAGAATCCAATTCTTTGAATGACTTTTGAAATTTCTTGGTAAATTTATCAAAATATTCTTCTTCTGATTCCTCTGAGACGTAGTCTTTTTCAACATCAACACCATTTGCCTTGTTTTTACCTTTTGCTTTCAGAACCACCTCATGGATTCTGAGATTGCTTATTAGTGTGTCAAGGCTCATTTTGTTGACATCTTCAGTTTCCTCAATTGTTGTGACAATCTGATTCCAATTTTGAGGTAAACTTCTTAGACATTTGCTTACAAGCTCCTTCATGTTATACTTCTTTTTCAGATCTTGAAACTTACTCCCTCTGTCTCATATTATAAGGGAAAAAACACACTTATTAAGAAAACCAAAACTTGAGAATTTGAAATATGATTTTGTGGGTTTTTCTTGAAATAAGTTGCATGGAAAGATGTAAAAACAAATTTGATTGGTTGTGGTTTATTGAGAAAAGGAGAGAGAGAGAGAGAGAGAGAGAGAAAAAAAAAATTAAATGCAATTTGCATTTAATTTTATAAGAATAAGTAAAAAACATTCTTGAAAGTTGTTTTTTCCCTTATAATTTGGGACCAAAAAAAGGGTCATGTTTCCCTTATAATATGGGACGGAGGGAGTATTTGTAATTAATTTTAAAATAGTTTCTGAGCATTCTAAGTTATATAATTATTAAAAGTAAGATAAGGACCATACTTACAATAATATTAATTAACAAGCCTAAGTCTTTATCTTGATCTTGGTTCCCCGTCTTGAGATTCCATAAGTTTTTTTCTTTTGTGATGTGAGTTTGTTATCATCAAAACCCAGCCAAGTGCAAGAAGGAGATCTTCTTCACAATCTCCCCATTTTTGATGATGACAAACCATATCTTTTTTAAATAGTTGCACAAAGAATCTCCCACTATCTTGGATGTCTCCCCCTTTGTTTTGCAAATGAATATCCTAAAAATTATTAACCACAAAACACAAGCATACAAGCATATACTCCTTCTCTCCCTTTTGACATCATCAAAAAGAAGAAAGAGTAAAATCAAAAGAATAATAATATAAGGAAATAATTTTTTGAGTTTTTTTTAAAAAATAACTTATCTTCTTCACAATGATTTGATGTCAATGTTGATATCAAAGTGTCACTCTTTCTCAAATCATTTTTTTTTATTATTCAATGAAGCTTTAACTATACCATATCATATGGTCTAGTATCTTGAAGAAACCAATCTTAATATGACAATTTTAGCATATGGTCTTCAAGTACCTACAAAAACAATTAATAATACATTCTAGGTACCCAATATTCTTTGGGTCCTCTTGGGTTAGTTCCTTTCTTTATCCATATATACTCCCCATTAAGAACACCGATGTTCCTTACATAGCAAGCATTAGGAGTATGACCTTTTGTATTACAATAAAAGCAAGTAGGGCTATAAATATGATTGCTTTTATCTTTGACTCCTTATTGTTGAATTTGTTAGTAGCCTTTACAAAGATAGTTTGACTTGTACTAGGTTTATCAATTTTAGAAAGGCCAAATCCACATTTATTATTTAAAAATCTTTGATTACTCAACACATTATCCAATCCAATTTGACCATTTTCATATTTGGCAATGACATTATTTAATTCCACAATTTTTGACTCAAAAGAACAATTATTACATGCTGAACTTTTTATTAAGTCTAACTCCACTATTATCATATTAGCCTCACTTTCTAGATTTAAAATAGTTTTCTTTTGTTTTGAAAATTTTCTTGAAAATTTCACAAATTCATCATGTAATTCGTTAAAAGCACTTTGTAATTCATCATATGAAGGTCTATCGTCAATTTCAGAATCACTAACCTCATGTTCTTCATCACTTGAATGATGTGATGTCATCAAAGCAATATTTGTTGGAACAAAATGTGTCTTAGTACACACCCTTGAGTTTTGATGATAACAAAGTATTAAATGGACAATTGATGTTACTAATGTTTAAATTAAGTGTGCAGGAGAATCCAAAGTTATATCAAGAGCACACTTGATTTAGACTGTGATGGAACCTTAAGAAATTCTGAATCATTACACTCTGAAAGAGTTCAGAAGCTAAAACGTGGTCAGAAGCCAAACTTGTTCAGAAGCTCAAATAGGATCAGGATGTCTGCAAGAGTTCAGAAGCTTAGAGAAGTTCAGAAGCTCAGAGATGTTCAGATGCCTATAAGAGTTCAGAAGCTATCTGCTAGTCAAGAGTTATTCAGAAGATGAAGACGTTCAGAAGCTGAAATACGAAGGACTGTCATAGGCCATTTATTCCAGACCAACCAGACTTCAAAGATATCAAAGGTTCATCAGAAGCAAAGGAAATTCCCCTAGTCATCAGAAGGGCTACATCAACTACTCTTATCAAGCCTGATGATTTGTTTAAGGACAACTAATTGCAACAGTCACAAAGGATGTGCTCCTACTCTCTCTAGGAGCTAGTTGTACCTTATTACTGTATTTTGGACAAACAGTAAAGGTAAAGCCAAACTGCAAAGAAGACGTGGCTTTATTCAAAGGATATTCAAAGACTACAGCTGTCCATTTTACAACGAGAATTTCTCCAACGTCTCAATGTCTTTCTCAACTCATATAAATATGCAAAAGAAAGAATTGATGACTAACGAACCTTCATAGAAAATATCTCTCAGAATCAAGTGAGAATAAATGAACTGTAATAGAAAATATCTCTCAAATTAAGTGAGAATTGAAACTAGCTCAAGCCTCTGAAGTTATTATCTTGTAATAAGTTTAAGCTTAGAACTTAGTATTACTCCTGCGTGAGTAATTGGAAAAGTCTCAATCTTAGTGATTAGAGCAAAAGAAGTCTCTTAGTCTTGTGTGACTCTGAGCAAAGGAAGTCTCTTAGTCTTGTGTGACTCTGAGCAAGGAAGTCTCTTGTCTTGTGTGACTTGAGCAAGGAAGTCTCATGCTTGTGTGCTTGAGCAAGGAAGTCTCTTATCTTGTGTGATTTGAGCAAGGAAGTCTCTTGTCTTGTGTGACTAGAGCAAGGAAGTCTCATGCTTGTGTGCTTGAGCATCTGAATTGTAATCTTAGTGATTATAGTGAAATCCCTTGGAAGTGCAAGGGGGCTAGAGTACTCTCAATTTGTGAAGGGAACCAGTATAAATTCTTGTGTCTTTCTCTCTCTCTCACTCTCTCATTTACTCCTTCATCATTCACTTAGATTCAAGTTGATTGTGTTAACTATTCCGCTGTGCTTAAAGACTCTGATAGATTTAAATATCTTAAAAAGTTTTTAAATATCTAAAAACACAATTCAACCCCCCCCCCCCCCCCTTCTTGTGTTTTCTCCACGCACCTTCAATTGGTATCAGAGCTTGGTTCTGTTAGAAATCACTTAACAGCTAGACAGTCAAGATCTTAAGGAGACAAACACCATGGATGATTGGAAGCAGAAGCTATATCAACAAGTTGCTGATCTTATCAAGGAAGTTGAAGATGGACTGAATTTAAATGAAGATCTGAGCAACAATCAAAATCCTTCCACATCAGGGGCTGAACAAACTTCTAATATTGTATCTACAACCACTACTATTTGCCTCACTAGTGATGATAATGAAAGCATTCAGAGAGCAAAAGTAAATGGTCTGTTAGATCAATATGAGGAGTTCAGAATGGAAGAAAATGAGAGTATTGGAGAAATGAGCTTAAGATTTCAAGCTATCACAAGAAAGCTTGAAGACTTCAATAACAAACTCAGCAACAAAGAGCTTGTAAGCAAGATGCTGAGTAGTTTACCTCTGAATTGGAAAGAAATTTTAAAAACTATAGAGGAAACTAAAGACATCAATTCAATGAGTCTTGAATCATTGATTGATTTACTCAGAGTCCATGAATTGGCTCTGAAAGAAAAAGAAGAGTTGAGAAGTGAAGAAGCAAAAGAGCAGCAAGAAAAGGAAAGCAGACAATGAAGCATAAAGATCTTAAGGAAGAATCTGATGAAGAATACTTTGATAATTTCTCCAAGAAATTTCAAAGATGGTCTGAATTCAAGAAGAATGGAGAAGAGATGACTAGCAAAAAGAAATTGACAACCTGGGAAGAGCTGGACAATCTTTCTGAAGAAGAAAAGGAAGTCAAGCTACCAAGGAGATCAAGACCTGAAGTGCAAGCTAGACCTGAAGCAACAGAAGAGTCTGAAGTGGACTCAGAGTCTGAACATACAAATTGTGACTCTGATCAGGACATCCTAAATCAGGTATACTCTCAACTCTCTAAAATTGAACTCATAAAACTACTAAATGCTAGTTCACGAAAGTTTAAAAAGCTCAAAATTGATTGTGAGCACTTAAGTGAACAAGCAAGTCAATTTAAGTGTTTATATCAAGAGGCTTTAGAAAAGATTGAAGATCTTGAAAAAGGGAATGCCAGCAGTAGCAAACCTTATAAGAACTCAATTGATTTTAAAGACTTATGTAATATACACATTGACAGTAGTGATATTATTTCTTTATTGTCTTCTTTCAAAAACAATGGTGTAAATGGAATTGGTTATTCATGTGTTGACACACGTGAAAAACCAAGTTCATCAAGCATATTTGAAAATGCTTCACCTTTTGACCTATATTCAAAATTTGTACCTGATAGCTCTCAGATGGTACAAATGGAGAATAGAGGTCAGTCAACTAACAGTCTAGGACCCTTCAGCAAGTGGGTACCAAAAGACAAAATTGTTTATTTGAATGCAGGACAAATGAGGACAATGGACTCTCCACTCACATGGATGCATGTGACTATAAATGGAAGGAGAGCATTAGTGCACAGAAGGCACATCTTTGATGAATCTGATGGTGAAGAAGATGAAGAGGATTTCATAAGGATTAGAAGAAGATATGATCCTTATGATGAAGATCTTGAAGCTTGTTGTGGAAATGACAGCAACTCAGTGTGGTGGAGTGTCTGTTCAGGCTATGACACAGATTTCAATTGAAACAAGAAGCTTCAATGCAAGGTGAGTATTCTTAACTTCTAATTGACAATTCAAAGGAATAACAATCAAGGTTAAAATTTGGACATTTGATTTATTCTAAATGTCCTGAAAAATTAAGTCTTAGACTCTGAAGTATTTTAGATCTCAGCATCTGAAATAGTTCAGACTCTGAGAAACTTTTCAACCTCTGAAAGTTAAGCCTCTGAAAAGGAAATGAATTGCAAACGTTTGAGTGTTTTCTACTGAAACGTTTTGGCGCTAAATAGACAACACGTACACACGTTCTGATTGGTTTGAAACAGTTAATGATGGTTCGTTTCTCTTCGATTTAATTTAATATGTGTTTTATTTTATCTTTAATCAAAATCATTGAACACTTGCACACTTTACACTTTCACAACCTACACTTTCGTCTTCTAGACCATAGAAAACCTTCCTTCTCTGAATTTAGCAAACCCAAAACCCTAACTTCTGAAATGGCAACTTCTACCTCGTCAGTTTCTACTTCAGAGTTCTCATTCCCAAAAGACCTACCTATCAACATCGTCAATTGCACAGAACTATTTTGCATGGAAAAATCGTTAGAAATGAAGGGAAAATCATTCAACCTGGTTATGGAACAACCAGTTGATTTTGAAGGTCTTAGATTGAACCAACATGACATTGAGAAGTTCTTCACTGATCAAGATGGAGGATTTAGATACGTGAGAGTATTAAATGGTCCAATCTATCCTACACTGGTTAAGGACTTTTGGTTTCGGAGCAAGGTTGTAACTGTTGAAGACTACATCAAAGAATTGACTACATTGAGGAATTCAAAATCTGAAAACAAGAACAAGACTCTTGCTGAACTAGGGTTGAGAGAAGTCAAGGAGGATGAAGTCAGATCAGTTGTTTGTGGATTTGAAGTGGTGCTAACTCAATCAAATTTGGCAAGTATGTTATACATTCCAAATGAAGGAAAATTTCATGCCTACAGCGCTACTGAGGCTAAAAGCACTGGTTGTCTAAAAGATATGACAAGAAGATGTTATGTGCAAGGGAAAAGCTGTGAAAGTAACAAGAGTGGTGATCTAAAACCAACTCAGAAGCTTCTAGCCAGGATTTTACTAGGATCAATCTTCCCAAGGAGTGGAAGCTCTGATCAACTTTCTTGGGATCATAGATATTTTATCTATTTTCTCACTAGAGATTATCAACTTAACTGGGCTAGGTACATTTTCTGTCATATTTGCAAAGCTGTAAATGCTATTCAAGGACAGCCCAAGCCAAATGTTCACATCAATTATCCAAGAATTCTCAGTGAGATTTTCTACCAGTGTGGTATAATTGATGTGATCAAGGCTGCTGGTCAAGATCATCTGCTGAGGAAACTAAGAGCCTCTGTTATATCAGTAAGTACTTTGTCCAACATGTTTTTTCTGCCAGGACAAACACTGATACATTCAAAGCCTCTAGAGCAGCTACCAAACTCAGGACCTTCATGGGTAACTACATTCAACATTAACATACCTCCTATTGCAAAAGGTATTGTTAATCAGTATATACAGTTATTGGAGAATCAAGGTGAACCCTTTGAAATTGAACCAGAGGAAGTGAAGAGGAAGAGAACAAGATTGGTCAAAGCCAAGGTTGAGTCTGAAAAGGGTGAAAGCAAAGGCAGAACAAAGACAAAAGTTGGGAAGACAAACGTGGTGGTTTCAGAAGATGTGGAAGAGGATAATGAGCCTCTAAGGATTAAAAGAATCAAGATTTCTAAGGAGGTGAAGAAAAAGAAGAAGGATGCTGAGAGCTCCACCATTAATGATTCAGGTACTATATTTGATCCTAAAGGTCCTGTTGTATTAACTCAAGAGACTCAGAACCCCCCAACCTCAAAGAAACCATCAGAGTCACCTCTAGAATTCCTTGAACAACACTTAGCAGGTGAACTCTCTCCACAATCTAAACCTCTACCATCTGATAATGTTCAGAACTCTGACACTATTCCAGACTTTGAACAAAATCAGAATTTAACTTCAAAATTAGACCAAATAATTCCTGAAACCAACCCTTCATCCAAACTCCAAACTCAACCAAATGTACCCTCTGAACCTGAACATGCTCAACCACAACTTGAACCATATAGCTCACCTGAACATGTTCATATACAATCTGAACCACAACCATCTCATGAACAACAAACTCAACTTGACCATCAAACACAACCTGAATCTCAAGTTGAAGTTGAACAACAAACCAGCACACATACTGAAGTCATTGCTACTGATTCTCATGAGTCAGTGCACACTGTAGTACTCATATCAAATGAGACCCCAAACTCACCAACCAGAGATCAGGTTGATGAAATGATCAAAGAACTAACTATCCCTGATGCACAGTTAAGTCCATTTGGTCAACCTGATCAAGATCAACAACAACAAATAACCAATCAACATTGTCAGACTGCTGAGAAAACCCAAGAGGTTGGGATATCTTCAGCATCTGACTGTATTGCATCTCAAAATAAACCTCAACCACCAAAATCACCTCAACATACCATCACACCCTCAAACTCTGAACCTCAACCAATTAACTCAAATGACCCTGATGTCTTGAGTGAATGCAACAGCCTATTCAGGAAGATACATGGTCTCCATGAGCTGAGGCAATCTAATATGCCTTCAGCTGAGTATGCTGCTAAATGGGTGAGCCTAACTGAAGAATTGGTGAACGAACTGTATAGACTTCAAGAGGCTGATGTTAAGGAGCAGAAGAGTTTTGACAAAAATAGTGCTACGAAGTTGAAGAGGTCATTCAGATTCAAAAGGACACATGGAAGAATCAACCTGAATCCTCCTCTGTAAGAGCAAGGGATGAGCAAAACCTGATGGAGAAGTTAGCATCACTTGAGGAAGATCTGAATGAGCCTATTTTGGACAATTTGGGAGCAAATCAAGAGCATCTGAGAAATCCAGTGTATGAGGCTGAGATTGAAAGTATTAAAGCCAAGATGGATAAGTATGTGGGACTGATGGAGGACGTTAATGCTAATCAGAAGGAAATCATGAGAACCCTAGCTTCTCTATCTAGCCAACCTCAATTAACCCCTTAAGATATCTTTGTTTGCTCAAATGTTTATCTGTTGATTGATATTTTGTTAGGCACATTGGTAGGATTAAGTTCATAACTTTGTATGCTTTTGACTTCTTTGTGCTAATCTGAAATATTTATTCATTTTGTGGTAATCTAAATGTTTTTATCTTTAAACTGCTGATAACTGTTTTCTTTCTGTCTTAAGACTAAATTCTTCAATTGGCTTTCAATTTTTTTTAAGACTATTTCGTTTACAAACAGTTTTGTTTTAATTTTTTTTTTTCATTAAACTGATTTTCATGAGTACAATATTTGGTTATCCTTAAAGAATTAAATTGCATAGCAAGAGAATAAACATAATAAGGAAATCAATTTAAACAACCCAAAGAAATTAAATTTTATTTCATTGAGAACATGTGAATTTGTTACATAAAATTCTAAAGATAATCAACTGGTATCCTTAGATAGTGGAGTTGGGTGACCCAGCTTGTATGGCACCTCTCTTGGGGAATCTGATTCATCTGGATCAGATCTCTCTTCCTCAGGAGAAGACTCTAACCCATCTGAGACTTGGACATCAGCTTGATTTCCTTCAGGAAATTCTGTATTCAAATACTCAAACCAATCAGAGTCCCATTCATCAGACTCTGTATCAGAATCTGCTTTTTCAGACTCTGAACTGAGCACAACCTCAGGCTCTGGCTTTGTTTTTCTTGATTTTTCTTGCTTATGTTTTCTCCTATCTTGACTATCTCTCTTTGAAACTACCTTCTTCTTCTCTGAGCGTTTCATTTCTTTCTCTTAAAAGATCTATCAAAACCTAAGATTATTCTGTGTGCATAAAATGACTAGGCTGCTCTCCTTTTATAAGCTCATTTCACCGACAAGGTCTTAAATGCGTTCAACCACTCTTGACTTGACCGTATTGGACGTTGTACTTGTTAATTAAATTGCTTATACATGTTTTTTGATAATGACAAAAGGGGGAGAAAGAATAATGATAAATCAATTGTCGGAAGAAGCGAAATTACTTTGCTTTTTAGGGCTTTGTAGTGCTTTCGAGAGAGAACGTAGGAGAGTGGTCAATCTTAGTGGCATGAGGTACATGCTTTGAAATGACAATCTGATCTTGAGGATTTCAAAATATTGTGCTAAATAGCTCTGAACTGTTTTTCAAAAGTTTTGCTTTATACTCTGAACTGTTTTCAAAACTTGTGTTTTAAGCTCTGAACTTTTTGAAAAGATTTTTTTTTTAAGCTCTGAACTGTTTAAGAAATATTTTGAACTCTGAAACTGTATTTCATGATAACCATCAGAACCTTATGTGTGTATACGTTTCTAGTGCCTCTGATCCTATTGTCATTTATTTAAATATTTTATCTATTTCATCTTGCATCTTCAATAAGCGCATAATTTCAAGGAGAATACATTTATTAATTGAAGTTTATTATTCATAGATAGTTCTTGAGTAAGGGTGCAACTTTATTCAAAGATTATTACACTATGAAAAGAAGAAGCTTGCAAACCTTGTTCTTTATATAGTAAAATATGAATAATTTAAGTCATATAATAAAGTAATTCTGAAACTGATTAAAATTAACTATGGATACAAAATAGGGGGAGCTTACAAACCTAAATCTATGGGATATCAGACTTAGGGGGAGCTTGCAAAACTCAGAAGCCTAATGTCAACATAGCTGATTTTTATCAACAACAATTGTATTTAATACTTATGTTTGTCATCATCAAAAAGGGGGAGATTGTTGGAACAAAATGTGTCTTAGTACACACCCTTGAGTTTTGATGATAACAAAGTATTAAATGGACAATTGATGTTACTAATGTTTAAATTAAGTGTGCAGGAGAATCCAAAGTTATATCAAGAGCACACTTGATTTAGACTGTGATGGAACCTTAAGAAAGTCTGAATCATTACACTCTGAAAGAGTTCAGAAGCTAAAACGTGGTCAGAAGCCAAACTCTTTCAGAAGCTCAAATAGGATCAGGATATCTGCAAGAGTTCAGAAGCTTAGAGAAGTTCAGAAGCTCAGAGATGTTCAGATGCCTATAAGAGTTCAGAAGCTATCTGCTAGTCAAGAGTTATTCAGAATATGAAGACGTTCAGAAGCTGAAATACGAAGGACTATCAGAGGCCATTTATTCAAGACCAACCAGACTTCAAAGATATCAAAGGTTCATCAGAAGCAAAGGAAATTCCCCTAGTCATCAGAAGGGCTACATCAACTACTCTTATCAAGCCTGATGATTTGTTTAAGGACAACTAATTGCAACGGTCACAAAGGATGTGATCCTACTCTCTCTAGGAGCTAGTTGTACCTTATTACTGTATTTTGGACAAACAGTAAAGGTAAAGCTAAACTGCAAAGAAGACGTGGCTTTATTCAAAGGATATTCAAAGACTACACCTGTCCATTTTACAACGGAAATTTCTCCAACGTCTCAATGTCTTTCTCAACTCATATAAATATGCAAAAGAAAGAATTGATGACTAACGAACTTTCATAGAAAATATCTCTCAGAATCAAGTGAGAATAAATGAACTGTAATAGAAAATATCTCTCAAATTAAGTGAGAATTGAAACTAGCTCAAGCCTCTGAAGTTATTATCTTGTAATAAGTTTAAGCTTAGAAGTTAGTATTACTCCTGCGGGAGTAATTGGAAAAGTCTCAATCTTAGTGATTAGAGCAAAAGAAGTCTCTTAGTTTTGTGTGACTCTAAGCAAAGGATATCTCTTAGTCTTGTGTGACTCTGAGCAAGGAAGTCTCTTGTCTTGTGTGACTTGAGCAAGGAAGTCTCATGCCTGTGTGCTTGAGCAAGGAAGTCTCTTATCTTGTGTGATTTGAGCAAGGAAGTGTCTTGTCTTGTGTGACTAGAGCAAGGAAGTCTCATGCTTATGTGCTTGAGCATCTGAATTATAATCTTAGTGAATATAGTGAAATCCCTTGGAAGTGCAAGGGGACTGGAGTACTCCCAATTTGTGAAGGGAACCAGTATAAATTCTTGTGTCTTTCTCTCTCTCTCTCATTTACTCCTTCATTATTCACTTAGATTCAAGTTGATTGTGTTAACTATTCCGCTGTCCTTAAAGACTCTGATAGATTTAAATATCTTGAAAAGTTTTTAAATATCTAAAACACAATTCAACCCCCCCCCCCCCCCCCCCCCGCCTTTTTGTGTTTTCTCCACGCACCTTCAATATTTGCTTCATCATATGAAGATGAACTTATCTCATTGTCATCTCATGCAATGTAGGCCTTCTTTGGTTTGAATTCTTTCTTTCCTTTGTGGTCACTTTTCTTTGGAAGAGTAGGACAATTTGATTTCATGTGGCCTTGCTTTCCACATTCGAAACATTTGAAATTTTGTCTTGAAGTGGATTCCTTATTAAATTTCTTTCTTTGATCAAGTTTCTTTGTTTTTTTCTCTTTTCAAGCATTTTTTAAACCTCTTGACAAGTACTTCTACATCTTCATCATCTTCTTCACTTTCTGATTGTGACTCTTCATCAACACTATCATAATATCTTGCTTTAGTGTTTAATGCAAGTGATCTAACTTTATGTTCACGCCCTTCATACATTTCCAATTGATCAAGTTCCATTTCATGCTCTTGCAATTTTCCAAACAATGCCGCCAATGACATTTTTGATAGGCTTTTTCTTTTCTTTTATGGCCGTCACTTTGGGTTGACATGCTCTTGTTAATGATCTAAGAACTTTTAGATTTAATTCATCATTTGTGAAGGTTTTCCCGAGCGCCATCAAATGATTTGTCAAATGTGAAAACCTCTTTTGTAAATCAAGTATTGTTTCTTCGGGCTGCATTCTAAACATATCATATTCTTGTGATAGAGTGTTTAGTTTGGATATTTTTACTTCAATTGTTCCTTCATGAGTCGCTTCCAAAGTATCCCAAATTTCTTTTGTTGTTAGACAATGGGAGATACGGAAGAATTCATCCATTCCCAAGGCCGATTGAAGAATGTTTATTTATTTCCTTTTTGTCATAGAGCATTTTTTTCTTGTCATCATCGATCCATGATCCTTTTACTTTTATTTCTACAACATTATTAGTGACCGTTGTAGGAATGAATGGACCATTCTCAACAGCATCCCATATTTCTTCTCCTTGTGCTTCCAAATATGTTTTCATGCGAATTTTCCAAAAATCATAATATTCACCAACAAAGCATGGAGGTTTGTTGTTACTACCACCATCTCTAAAAACAGGTTGTGCGGAAGCCATTATGGATCTTCAAGAACAAGTTACTTGAACCCGCTATGATGCCAATTGTAAGTTTAAGAGTGCAACCTAAGAGGGTGGGTGAATTAAGTTTCAATACTTTTTTGGTTATTTTACGGATTTTGTAGATTACTTTTATTTTTCTTAAACGTTATGACAAATGTATGATTCAATATGTAGAAAAATAAAAGAGAGAAGGGAAAGAGAAAGACGCAAGAGAATTATAGTGGTTCACCTATTGGTACATCCACTCCCTTCACACCCTTGAAGGAATTCACTATGTTAGAATCTTTGTACAAGCCTTACACCAAGACCTATCCTACAATCTTTCTAACATACACAAGATAGCACCCCACTATCTTTAACCACAAGAATCTTCACCAAACCCTATGATGAAATTCTTATACAACACAAGATAGCACCCCACTATCTTTAACAACAATTCTCAACAAAACTATGATGAGAATTTACAAACAAGTGTTGAAGAATATACAATAATGTATGGCTGTTATCAAATCAATATCACTTTAATAGTATGTAACTTAGTGCTCAGAAATCTTTTTGGATATGAAAATATAATCAAGGTTTCACAAGATATATGTATGACAGTTTATGGGAGAAAAGTGATATTGTTTTACTTAGAAATTTTGAGAATGTGAAAGTTGTTATTAATTATAATGATCACAAATATATTTATAGAGGCTTTAGAAAATTTCCATGAAGCAAGACAACTCTTCAAAAAAAATTATAATAAAAAATTATGTATTTAAAAAACAATGGTTCATAAAAAAAGAAAATTATGCATTCTGTCCAGGATATATTAAATCGGTTGATACGCATGGTCTGATTTAAAAGGGTCTGTTTTCAAAATTCAAACGTTGCACTGTTTTGGAATTACAAACGGCAACCGATCCTTTTAAATCGGTTGCACGACCGAAATGATTAGAATTCCGCTGACAGCTATTTTTCAAAAATAAGCTTTTTATAATTTTTAAAAGCTTGCTTCATATGGACTTTTATATTTAACTTGAAACTTATTTGTAATTAATTTTAAAATAATTTCTGAGCATTCTAAGTTATATAATTATTAAAAGTAATAGTTCAAAGATAAAGACCATACTTACAATAATTTTAATTAACAAGCCTAAGTCTTTATCTGGATCTTGGTTCCCCATCTTGAGATTCCATAAGCTTTCTTCTTTTGTGATGTGAGTTTGTTATCATCAAAACTCAGTCAAGTTCAAGAAGGAGATCTTCTTCACAAAGCATGGGGACTTCAACAGACTATAATATAGATGGAAATGCTAGGATTTCACAAAGTCATATTTGAGATGGATTGCAAGATGGTGGTCGATGATGTGTATAACAAAAAACAAAATAATTCTGAGTATGTTCACTTATTGTTGACTGTAGAACCATGCTTTCTAATCTTTTTTTTTTTGACAGGAAAAACATTTGCATTAGATAAGATAAATCAAATACAAACATAGAGACATACAATGCGTTAGGACATTCCCCAACCACAATTGAAAAGCAACACAAACAATTAAGCCAACCAAGACTTGAGTATCAATAAGCTTTGAGAAAATAGAAGCCAATAGAGCAGTACCGAACAAATAACTTAATCCAATCACCCAAGCAAATTTCTTCCACGAGTGATAAGTGGGTTGAGGAACATCAGTCTTTAAATCTATCCAATTACGGATCATTTCTTTGGCTTGTGGACGCGCAGATTGACTATACGAGTTCTCGAAATCGGTTAAACTCACCACACTTGAATGATCCATCTGTTGAGTGGAGAAAAAGAGAGACATGTTTGCAGCAACCACTATTAGATCCTTACTCAAAACAATTTCCTTAACATCCAGACATCTTTGAGGCCTTATATCAAACACCTTGAGAGCAAACTTGAAATAGACTAAACTTAAACAAACAATACAGAATACATAAAAACAGTACAACACAATATAAATAAACGAAACACAGACATATAATCTCAGAACTTCTGCTTCTTCCAGTGGCGGTGGCTCCGGTGGAGGTCTTCTTCCATAGCTATATAGCTCAAAATGGTTGGTTAGGAAAGTTAGATTCAGATCTGAGAGCACAACAGTGTGCTTGTTGACAGAGGGAAGATTAACTTCCATGGAAATTGGTGGTGGAGCATAGAAAGGGAACAAAAGAGATGAAGAGTTACTAGGGATAAAGAAGAAAGAAGAAAACCCCACATTCATGGGAGAAGAACCTCCACAAGGGAGGGGACAAACTCCATTCCGGAGAGGAGGAGCTCTGATGGCAGAGGAGAGATCCCTACAAGAGTGGAAGTGGTGGCTCTCAACCATTGAGGAAGTGAGAACCAAGAAACCCTAATTTCTAGAGAGAGGGGAGAGCTTCTCTCTCTAGGAATAGTAATTTGATACAACCATGCTTTCTAATCATAGTGATTTTATTGTTGCTTTTACAAGGCGGCAAGCAAATGGAAGTGCTCATGCTCTTGCACGAGCAGCTCTTTCCCATGCTTCTCGCGCTACTTTTGATGTTATTCCGAGTTGTATTACTACTATCATTATGAATGAAATGCCTTGAATTTGCTTGCGTAAAAAAAAATAAGTTAGGACTACATTTTATTAAAATACTCCCTCCAGTCTTGAATATAAACAACAAACCAAAAAAATTGAGTCTCAAGTTACTACAATTATTACAACTTTTTATAAACCTATAATAATTACAGTGTTGTGCGGTTTCCAACATAGTTTTACTCTACTCCACCAATCCATACAACTACTATTGTTATAAACAAACGCAAAAGCAAGGATAAAATTGGAAATTGAATAATTTTTCTCATTACTCAATGCACTTTATCCATTTCCTTAA